>LPNX011106474.1:428264-669029 GCA_001517045.1 Pseudotsuga menziesii | reverse complement strand
CTTTATAGCAAACTTAGAAATGAAAATATATTTGACAGGCACCAAATTGCCGAGGACGTAATATGACAGGCACCAAAAACTTGAAAACGTCACTAGACATACCTGGTCAGACATGTTCGATGCTCAAAAACCTCAACGCCTCAGATAAACCCTCAACGCCTGTAGTAGATTGTCAAAAACCTCAACACCTCAGATAAACCCTTGTATGCTGATTTAGGACCATGGGTGCTCTGAATCTGCCTCCAAGTGTTCTGTTCCTGACTTTGGGTGGCCTGACGAAATTGTGAGGAGATGCGAGGGTTGTGAGGGACGAAAATGGAGGCGGTATTAGTATTGTTTTTTATTGTGTGTAGTTGTCACTAGTCTCCTTTGTTGATATTTAATGTCCCTATTCAAATGATCGGCTATTTTTCTAGATCTGCTAAAATAATTTTGTAATGGGTATTGTTTCCATGTTATAGTTAAGTTGTGGACATTGTAGATGGAAAAGAAAAACAAATCCTATATTATCATTTCACAGATTTTATATTGTCTTCCAATTGTAAGCTTTGATCCTTGAAAATGCTTTCATTGACTTTATTATATTTTATATTAGATCATACAAGTCACCCAAAACTTTCTCCAAACTAATGTAAATGGAATTTAATGTTACTATTAGAAATGGAACCTCTGTTTGAATAGAAGATTACTCATGCAAAAATGATAGTTTGTGATATTTGTAGACTTGGCATATCCAAATTGGTGAGAGCAAGAGATTTGTTGCTTTACGATAAGAACCCTAGGTACATGGTTGTGGAGTAGGGTTGGGAGGGAGACTATGGAGGGAAAGGATTTTTTGGAGACGTAGATGTTGAACTTCACTTGATTAAGAGCTAGAATTATTGGCGGTGGCTAACTTAAAAGATTTGCGCCCTGGGTCAACTAAAAAGCCAAAAAATGTCAATGCCCTAACTCAGTTTGACATTGCCGTCGCTATAGCGACGCAGCTCCGTGGATACAGCGACGTTGATGGAGGAAGGCGTCGATATAGCGACGGGGAAGACTTCTATCATCGATACAGCGACGAGTAAGCGTCGATACAGCGACGGCAAGTTCATTTTGCTTCCGATTTTATACCATAAAGTATGAAACGTGGAAAAACTCCGTGGAAAAATCCGCACTTTTGTATTAGTGGTAACTCGATGTGGTAGAATAATGTGTTTTCTCCATTAATGGCCTCCTGTTGGTTTTAGCGTGGTGATTCAGTTTAGTTATTTCTTTCCTAAGTGATTGGATCTTGGTTTATTTTTGTTGTTCTGTGTTTTTTTTGCAGAACCGTTCTATCTTTCTTTGTTCCATGTTTTTTTTGCAAAACCGTTCTATCTTTGTTTGTTCCATTTTGTTTTGAATCTGAACAAGCATACTATGTCCAAGCAACGTGCCACGTCTCGTCGTGCTGGTCGTGGGCAACGAGGGGCGCACGTGACAAAGGTAAATGGTTACAACAACGATATTTCTACGCAAGTTAAGTCCATAACAGATGACTGGGAGAGGAGGCTAGTAAACAAGAATATTGCTCGTGATATTGATGGGGTAAGCCCGAATCACTATTGGATCGTAAAAAACATGATGGGGTTACTCATGGAAGAAATGCTAAGGAAATGGAATAATAGTAAGTTGGCAATTTCAAAGGCTACATCAAAAATGTTGGAGTTAGATATGCTTATCATGGAGAGAGATATGATGGACATGTGGAAAAAATTAGTTATGGGAGTTGATTCCTTGGGTGATGGAGGTAGCAAAAATGTCTTTATGGCTCCAGAAATGAATGTTGACCCCACTCCTATGATACTCACGGTATCTATAGTTCCTGTTACAATTAGTGATATTTTCAAAGGAGGTCAGAAATGTGATGCTTATGTGGGGAAAGTGGATGCTTCTGTGGAAAAAAGCGAATCCTTTTATGGGGAAAATAGATGCCTCTGTAGGGAAAGCAGTTGTTCTACCTTTGAAGCGTAGTCTACCATTTTCAGATGAGGAAGTGTGTAGGCCTTCTCTTATGGCTGAGGAAATGCAGAACACGCAGGATCCGACTGTCACTACGAGTGGTGCTAACTCATGATCTTGTTTCTCTTTATTTTTTTTTCACTTTTGCTTCCTTTTGTCTACCTCTAAGTTAATTATCTTATTTAGATTTCAAGGCATCTTTGTAAACATTTGTAGATAGTAATTTTGTACGTATCCCCCCATATATCACATGGGTTATTATGGCTCATTTGAATATGTTTGTAATTTTCTATAACCTTTACTTAGGCAATAGCGTTCATTTTCTGTATGGTTTTTATGCTCGGTACAGTTGAACTGTAAAGTTTTTTTATTTTAATGGATTAGAGTGGTTGTTACAACACTTTATTCAGTTGATTAGAAATATCTTTTTTTCTGTAATATTTTGTAACTTTTAATTTCAGAAATTATGGAACTTTGGTTTTTGTTTATTTGAATGGACAAAACTTTTGAGATTGGAAATGTCACAAACTAGAATTAAATTTGATTCGGTACTGACCTCTCTACTTCCATTTTGTCAGAGACGGCCTTAAATTGTTGCTATCGATGAAGCTTTTTGAGCACGTATCAGCTTCAATAGAGGACATTGTAGCTATCGAGGACACTGTAGCAACCGAATATTGTATGTGTTCAAATTGTAAACTGCGCATGTTTCGACACTTTGGTATTTGGAAATCTATGTCATATTTTGTAGCAATAAAGAACATGCTATATTCTGATATCAAATTTTTCAACATATCAAGAAATCATATGTGTTCAAATAGGAACATGTCGGTATACCTATTTCAGACATTTCGGATTTCCAAATCCCGATTTTCACACTTTAATTGCACTATTCTTATTATTTTTGCAAAATTTATTCCTTCGATAATTTTATGCCTATTTTAAGAATCAATTGAAACACACGAAGGGTCTTTCACCATCTCATAAGGAACATTTTAAATTAGGAAAAAAACTAATACCTAATATTTTATTGATAGGCATGACATAACCAATACATGCCACAATATTTTTGCAACAAAGCAAGAGTCACATTCAATTAAAACGCAACAACGGTGTTTCACCATCTAATAAGCTGACTAAATGAAAAACTAAGGAATACCTGCAAATTTAGCAAACTTCAAATCTTCTAACGAAAATTCAGAGCGTTGATGGAACACAACAAATAGTAAGAAATAGTGATTACCTGAAGGCCTCTTTATATGTAGAAAGCAAAGTCAGTGTAGTAGCAAATGCAATAAATTAAATATTGTAAGAAGATCTTGTAGATCGGCATTAGGTGAGGAAAATTGAAGATACAACCCCATGTTTATCAGAAATGACAAAGTTTATTGCATTAATGGAAGAACAATGCATTGACAAAGCATTAATGTGAATGAAGAGACATGGGAAAAGTGTCTTTCATCACTTGAACCAGCAGTCAAACAAAACCATGACCAAATTGACACCAAACTGAGATTCTAAACGCACAAAAGTGGTGCAGAAAATCATAGCCTAAACCAAAATAAACTGAAGCTCGTAAAATATTCGCAAGGGAAAAATATTGGCAAGAGCTATTCCAAATTGAGATAAATGAACTGCAAAATTGTCCGAAATCCTCAATTGAAAATAATTTCCAGCACCGGTCGTTTAGGACAACATATAGAATTGTAGTGAAAACACGAAAGCCACCTGTCGAAAAAACACAGTAAACACCAACTGGAAAGAAGGATCTGCAATTGAAAATAAATCCATTGATTCCATCAATCCATTCAGGCATAGCAACAAATAGAAGTGTCATGAAAACACGCAATCCACCAGGCGAAAAAAAGACGGTACTGATCAAATCTATACGAATAGACAGAATATAGCCTGAGCGTCCATATGGTCTGATTTGTAGTAAAATGGAATTTGTCGGTATATGAAATTGATTTTCATGTTTTATTTTCACTGTTGGTATAATGTTCCTTGAAGTTATTCCTTTGCTAATTTTATGGCTATTTTAAATTCGCTCTTTGTTATTTTTAATCGCTTTATTTTGACTATTTCTATTATTTTCGTAGAACTTATGGCGGAACTTTGGGCTGTAAACTTAGTTTTATTTCGTTTAATAAACCTAAAGTTTAAAGATTTAATATACGTGAATATCTTGATTTGGGTATATGGTATTTATTTAAAGATGTAATAACAAATATTTATGTTAAAAAATATGAAGTTTACAGACAATTCAAACATTTTTTGTTTGGAGCGTGTGATATTCACAATCATTTAATGATTAACCAAGATTTTTTATATACTTAATCATTAAGCAACAAGGAAATATCTATACCATTATAAGAAGCCATCGATCAGGTGACAAATGTGGAGTTGATACACTAATAGATAATTTAAGGCTGCCAAGAAGTGAGGGTAAGAGTCACTTCTATGATTAATGTGATGACTTTATAGCAAAAATGGGTGACATTATGATGGAATTAAAGAGGAGTCTCATCGTTCTGCACATTGGATTTCAAATTCATTACTCCTCACAATTTTCAGATTTCTCGATAATGAATTCGGGCAGGTATATTCAAGAGAGTTGTCTTATCATGGTCCCGCCAGGTATTTGTTTTTATTATATATGCAGATATTTTTAAGAATATGCTTCTGAAGAATGAAACATTTTGTAAATATTTTGCAAACATTTTCATTTACAACATTTGACATAGAAATAACTCGAATGTTAAGATTTCAAATCATTTGAGCAAAAAAAATTAGAGTTCGTTCTCCGATATCCAAAATATCGAGAATAGGAAATCGCGAATAAGGGAAATACCCTAAGAGAAATTTGACTTTTGTGTTTTCCGATATCGGTTTTTGGATATTGTGTATTGTGTTTCTGAAATTGGAGAATGGGAATAAAAATTTTAGTGATGTGTGAAATAAAAATGGGAATAGAATTCGACATTTTGGAATCCGGAGATTTCCAAATTAACATTTCTAGAAATAGGAAGAACAACATTTATATATATGAATGAGGTCCAAATGATATTATGTGTTCGGGAGTGTTATTTGTATGAAATTCAGGAATGGGAGGAGAATAAAAACTAATTTGTAATTTGTAGCATCATAGCATTATAAATATTTATAGCATCATAAGAAGGCATCGATGAGGTGACAAATGTCAAGTTGACACTATGAGATAATTTAAGGTTGACAACAAGTGAGGGTAAGAGTCACTTCTATGAATAATATGATGACGTTATAGTAGAAATGGGTGTCATTATGATGCCATTAAAGAGGAGTGTGATCCTTCTGCACATTGGAATTGAAAGCCAATTTTACAAGAGATAACATTCTATGCGAATAGATTTTCCATTATGAATATGAAAATATCCAAGATATCAGGAATAGGAAATCACGAATAAGGGAAATAACCTAACAGAAATTTGATTTTGCGGTTTTCGAACAAATCATTTGAACAAAAACTTGAGTCTACATTGTACGATATCCAAGATATCGGAAATAGGAAATCGCTTGTTGGTATATTCAAGACAGGTCTCTTATCATGGTCCGCCAGCTATTTGTTTTTATATATTTGGATGTTTTTCCATAAAATATGCTTTGATTTTGAAAATTACAACATAAACATTTTGTAAAAATGTTACTGAAAAATCAAACATTTTGTAAATATTTTGCAAATATTTTTGCTTACAAAATTTGACATCGAAATAACTTGAATGTTAACATTTCAAATCATTTGAGCAACAAACTTTTGTCTGCTTTGTTCGATATCCAATATATCGGAAATTGGAAATTGCGAATGCCGAAAAGAACTGTCCTTTCGAAACTGAACTTTTCTGACTTACCTTTGTTTGAAAATTGGAAATTGGCTATCGTGTTTTGCAAATGGAAAATTTAAAAATCATTTGAACAATAACTTGAGTCTTGCATTTCCAATATGGGAAATATTAGAAATGAGAAATTGCAAATAAGACAAATACCCATAAGTAAAATTTGACTTTGCGGTTTTTTATTTTGGATTTCGAAAATTCGATTTTGTGTTTCAGAAATTGAAAAATCGAAATTTGAAAATAAAAAGTTATTGTTTATTTAAAGTTCATTCAAGGAAATAAGATTTGATCTAAAAAATTTATACGTTAATTATTTCATCATATATAATGACTGTCGTATTTCCTGTAAAATTTGAAGAAACTTACATTTTTATTATTTTCGTAGAACACATTATATGATTTCTTATTGTTTTATATCAATTGATTCCTTATATCAAAGACTATGTTTTTATCCATTGATATAAAACATAATAATTGAAATAATATAAATCAATTGATAAAAACAAATTAAAATAAAAGAAATAAAAAAATGAAGTTAGAAATAAAAAGAGATGGATCAAAACAGACTGAAATGGATTTGGGGTATTCTAGATTTGCGATTTTCGATAGTTCGGATATCGGAAACCTCAGATTAACGTTATTGTTGAAATAATTTGGTGGATTCCAAATTTCCGATATCCAAAATGTTGGGAATTAGAAACGTGAAAGTCAACAAATAATTTCAACAAAAAAATGAGTATCCAGTTTCTGATATCGAAAATGTCAGAAATCGAAAATAGCGAATACCCCAAATAACCTTAAGAAAAACTGGAATTTCCAGTTTGCGATAACTAATAATCGGAAATTAGAAATAGGAAATAGGCAATCTTTAAGTTCGACAAAATGCTGTGCTGAGTTAGACTAAGAAAAATTAGATGAAGTATATCTTCACATTGTAGTAGAGAAATCTGCCAAGCATCAGCAACTATTCGAAGCGCAGTTGATGGAGTATACAAGTTAGGTCGACGCAACTACAATGATGTTTTAGATTAACAAGTGGTAAAAAAAATAGTACATTTGTAGAGCAAATAATGAGAAGGTTCAACCACAATTTTATTTTAAAGGCTTTGAAGAAATTAAGCTTTTCTCTTGTTTCGTACGTTGGACAAATGGATTGTCTTGCATTCAAGATTATCTAGAAAAAGAGAAAGCTGGAGAATTGCGAAGGCCTGAAAGAGATGTAACTCTTGATATTGCAGTGAATGTGAGTCCTTGTCTATGAGTGTTTCCAATATCTATTGTAACATTTTGTAGGGTCATACCTTAGGCTTTATGAATTGTTAAACCCCATGCCATACGAAATGGTAGTTTCCTACAGGATCCCCTTTTTATAGGAGATATTGGAGCATAAGTAGGATTTAAAACATCCCATAAGGGTCCTTTGTAATAGAGGAATTCGACAACAACAAAAGATGGTAAGCTAGGAGGTTGTTCATTGGACTTGTATACAATGTCAATGACTTTTCCAAATGAGCCGTTAACAAGTCCTGCTTGAACCCATAAATTAGCAGTTAACATGACTTGTTGACCAATAGAAAGAAGGACCTTTAATGGAAATTGCTCGTCATAAATGGATCCCTGGCCATGTTTGTTCCTTTTTTCTGCGAAGCAATGTGCAATTGGCATATTAAGTTGTTTCAGAATGTGTTTATTGTGCAGTGAAATAGAGATATTGGTGGGATATAAGTGGATAGATTGTTGAAAAGAGAAGTTTTCCACATCTGAAAGGCATGAGCTTTTTCTTGTCATTAGGAGTTCCCATTCTTCAACAGTTGGTGTTCCATTTCATAGGTTTTGCAAGAGTTTTCGAAAGGCAGTTTGAGAAGGGCTATTTCCTTGTTGTTGAAAAATTGTTTCTAGCGTGATAAAAGTATCAAATGTATGCCACAAAGTTGTTCCAATGGATGAGCCTGCATACATCAGGATTTCCTTTACAGGAGGAAATTGTCCAAAGTCACCTACAAGGATTATCGAACAACCACCAAATGGCATTGTACAATTTGAGGTAAAATCGTGCATCAATTTGAGTCAACATTTTTGGTCCAATAAAGCTCATTTCATCTATGAGAATATAGCGAATATGCTGGAGTTCTTCTTGAAGTTTTGAAAGGGATTGGCCTTCAAGGGGTTACATTTCACAAATGGGTATTCGAAGAGTAGCATGTATTGTAGATGCATGTATATAATAAAAGCAACAACACAAGTTGGAGCAAGAAGAAGAAGTACGCAACCACTTTGTTCACATGGAGTTTGTAGTGCAGATTTTAAGCAAGATATCAGGTAAAATTTCCTAGCTCCTGCAGTACCTTGAATCACCATTTTCAGTGATGGAGTGGATGTAGTGTTTCTAAAATGAGAAATGACAACATCAAAGGCCATGCATTGTGTGTGAGACAAGGAATCAGGTGAATTGGACAACGATAGGTTGTCTTCATGTAGCTACGTGGACAAGCTATTGAGGTCAATAAATGATGTTGATGTATGATGCAAGTCGTTGGTTATATTGTTATGTGTCCAATCATGATTTTTGTCAAAATCACGATGTCCAAGCATTTCAAGATCATCAATTTGAATGATGTTTCTTAGTCGCATTTGAGAGAGAAGTTCCTATTCATCCATGTTATTGGATAAGGAAAGTTAATAGCATCGGAGTTTGAATCATAGGAAAAAGGTGTACAGGATTTTTCTTGTGCACGTTCAACATGCCAGATAGTATATGTGCCTTTAATCTATATTTGTCAATGAGAAATAATTTTAGAAGTTGTTGTTCCAATATCCTGAGGGATGGAACGAAAAGCTTTGTATAGAAGAAGTTTGCTCCAACAAAACGGTTCAAAAGATGAAGAGTCAAAGGCAAAAATGGAAAGGAATTGTGGATAGACTCTAACAATTTTGTGATGTAGGTTTTGTTTCCATGGATTTTTTTCCTATTAGTAGAGAAAGACTAAGAATGAGCAGCTTCAAGTAGGCTTAGATGTTCAATAGCTAGTGGTCTTTGCATGTATGCAAATATAAAGGGCGGAGTTGGAGGGATGTTATTAGTGCCATTACAAACACGTAGGAAGACACTTTGACTCACATTGAGTGAAAAGAAGTGACAGGTACACAGAACAAGTGGGATTTTTTGCAGCATGTGACATGTCTCTTTTGCACTAATGTCTCATTCTACAACTATTTGGGCAAGCAATTGTTTGATTGGCTAAAGAATGGGACCATCACTTGGTGCTGCATGTGCAAGGAGAGAGAGAATTGCATGGTAGATTTCTGATTTTGGCTCTGCTTTTGATGCATAATTTGAGATGTATTTGAGGATAGCATGTTTACAAAGAACATGTTGGAAATCAACATTAGCCCTCCATATTGAAAGCATGATAGGGTTGTCAATATTGAGAAGAGAATAATTTCTTACAAGATTGTATGTTTTACATCCATTTTCATCAATGAATAATGAAGAAGCAGCTTTCAACTCATATGGAAAACCATAGCGACATTTCACAGATGTTCCTTTTTTGTGAAGGAAATTTGATTCTAAGCATCTAGTGTGTCTTTGAATAAAATTTACAAGTTCTTCATAGTCAACTGAGTAGTTTGATGCAAATATGGATGGTGATGCAAGACTGCATGGATAATTTTTTGTATAATGGTGTGACCCAAATGTTGACAAGTGCGGATTCCAAGTTGTAACATATATGTCAAAAAACAATTTACAGCTTCAATTGCAACAACATCTTCCCAATCTAAAGTGTCCATATTTGGTGCATCTTCCAACCAAATAAAACCATGAATGTGTATCGATCCTCTATGTTTCCATTCATACCTGCATCGAAGTAAAATGAATATATTAGAAATCAAAATGTATAAAGTGAAAAATACGAAGAGAAAAATAAGAACGAAGAGATGGTAAAATACCTGCACCAAGAATATGTTATAAGAAAACCTTTTTCAAGCAGCTCTTGAATGTATTGAATCTATTGTGCATGTATTGTGATTTAATATGTGGATTTCATATGATGTTGTCAACTTTGCATTGGTAGTCTTGAGTTAAACCAGTAGAACGTGCAACAGGCATAAGAGCATGCAAATCTGGCCATTTTGTATCAGTTGCACTAAGGGTAAAGAAGAAAGTTGGTGTACCTTGTTGAATGATCATATTAGTTAGTTCAGCCCTACTTTTGTTCCAATATGAGCGTGTTCCATGTAATGACGATCCAAACCTTGAAACCCACTCACTAATTTTTGGATTAGGCATGTCTTGCAATTGGTTAACAAGTTCAAGTATTTTCAGAGGTAGTGTATCTTCAAGATTAGTTTTAACAAAAACAGAGGCTGTAGCATTACTCCGATGACGCATAATTACATTGTATATGTAGTAGCAGAATCGAGGATGTTGCCCAAATCTATTGTCATGATAGTGAATTAGGTGAAGTGCATATTCATGCATGTCAACCTCATGAATGTGTGGTTATTTAAGCATTGCTACACCCGTGGGGAACAAAATTGGAAAAGCCATGGAAATAAGTCCTTCTTTGTTGTACTCATTGATAGGTGAAATTCCTATAGGAGGCCAATCAATTGAAGGTGCTAGTGGATTGTTTGGTATATGTAACAACTGTCTAATTTCTTCATCTTTAGTTCTAGCATTAGGTTGTATTGAAAAAAATGAGGAGGATTCGATTTCATAGGGTTGAAATGAATTTGGCGGTTCAACTGTAGAGGCCCAAGCTTTGCTGATGAGATAATGTATCATTGCTATTAACATGCAGAATCCAAGGTGAAATTTATGTTGAGACAAGAGGCAGTGAAGATAATGTAACTAAGTTGACCTATACATCCTTGTAGTATGGGTCGTGTGCCATTTTGTATTCAAGGGAAGAAAGAACATGTGTACGACTAACAAACAATTCATATGGATTGTTTGTAGAGTTGCATTTGCGAACAACAAGGATGTCAAGTTCTGATATTAAATGGGGTAGGTATTTGGAAATATTGGAAATGTCCTGGGGGAAGCAAATAGTATGTCCAGAATATTTATATTGACCACCATGAGCATGTGTAACTTGTAAAACTGGGTTAGCGTGACTAATAAACATTTCTTCAACCTGTGTAAGTGTTGCGAGTACAGGTGGTTGGATGCCTAGATCATTAACATTTTCGAATGAAAAGCGATGGCCTTTTCATTCTAGAATACAACGAGAACAAGTATATGCATCATGGATTTTTTCGTTACAATACCAGGATAACATTCTTTGCAAATTGAGCAGACATGCATATCACACAGTTGGTCCATTTTTTTACGAAATCATTGATGTGCATCATCGAGGCGGGTTCTTGGTGGATTTAGCATAGATGGTCGAAGCGAAAGTCTATTGAAAGGTTTGGGAAGAGAAACTGGACAAAACATATCCACAGGTAGTCGTGCAGCTCTGTAAAGAAGATGTTGTCTCTTGTTTTTTTTTATCTATGTTCTCTGCATATACAATTCTTCTTCATGCATTGCCTTGTTCATTGTCATGAGTTGTCATAATTCCTACAACAAAATCGTAAAATTGTTAACTGCAAAGTTTATAGGTATAAAGAAAAAGACAAAAATAAAATATTAACTCATTACATGTAGGTAACCAAGAATAAATAAATAATAACCAAATGAACCATAATGTAATTTACATGAGATCAATTGTAATTCTCTCAAAATATTGTGTTTTGGAAATCAGGAAGCCAACAAATTATTTCAATAGAAACATGAGTGTACGAGTGTTTGGTTTCCTATATTTTCTTTGGTTTTTGGTTTCCCATATTCCATAATCGGAAATTGGAAATAGGAAATCGGAAATCTTTAAGGCAGACAAAATGTTGGGCTGAGTATAGACTCATTCAAAATGGATGAAGTAGAGATTCATTAGCAGAGAATTATGCTAAGCATCTCGAGACATTCAAAACTGAATTGATGGAGTATACAAGTTATGTCGACACAACTACAATAAAAAGAAATAATTCTAATCAAGTGAAAATAGTGGTTGAAAAACTTCATTGTCATGAGTTGGGATAATGCCTACAACAAAATAGTAAAATTGTTAGCTGCAAAGTTTATGGATATAAAGCAAAAGACAAAAATCAAATATTAACTCAATTATAATTATCTGGGAATATTTTATACAAACACGAGGTTGAAATAATTTGTTTGCTTCTCAATTTGTGATATCCAAAATATCGGGTATCGAAAATCGTGAAGGCAACAAATTATTTCAACAGAAACATGAGTCTCCGAGTATCTGGTTTTCGATATCGAAAATATCGGAAATCAAAAATAACGGAAACCCAAAATAACCTTAAAAAATCTCGAATTTGCAGTTTTCCATACTCGATAATTGGAAATTGGAAATAGTAAATCAACAATATTTAAGGCAAACAAAAGGTTGAAGTTTCTCAGCCATACAGTTGAAGTTTTTCATTACATGCCCCAAGGAGAAACATGACTCTGTTTTCCTATTGGCAATTGGCTTAGTGTTCAAATACAAATACTCCTTGAAACTCACTAACACTGAAAACCGTTTTCATTATATGCCCATTCCGACTTAAAATCGAAAATGGGTGTTCAATAAGTTTTTCCAAAACCTTGCTCTTTCCTTTAGAAGGTAAAAACCAAAGCAATAGTAATTTTTACGGGTTTGTATCCAATGAGATAAGAACCATTATCACATAGTAGGCTAAAAAAGTGGTGTAGACATAGCTTGGCATGTTCTTGAATATTTCAGATGCAAAACAAAGTAAAAATATATTATTGAATTTATTAGATAAAGAAATCGTATAAGACAAAAAAATAATATGTTGCTGCAAGTTAATAGTGATAGTAGTGATTGTAGTGATCACATTAACACAGAGTCGGACAAAATATTGTGAGGATCATTTATTTGAGTGAACTCATTCAACTCATCCTTTATTCGGTTTTGAATCTGTATCTCAGACGGCATCCACAAGTATCAACATTTAGGATTGTAGAAATCCTATGTCATATGTTTTCCAATAACTGACATTTCGGATTCTAGAAAATTTACGTGTGAAAATAACGAACATGTTATGACCCTATTTCCGATTTTGCGACATATACATAAATCCTATGTGTTCAAATAAGAACATGTCCATGTTCCTAGTGCCAATATTCGATACTTCCTATTTCTGAGATTTTGGAATTCGAATTTTTCGCTTAAGTTATTCCTTTGCTAGGTTCATGCTTATTTTAAATTCGCTCTCTATTATTTTTCATCCGTCTCTTTGTAAATTTTGTGGAAATTTGATGTCTAAACTTGGTTTTATTCTATATATCGACCTGGAAAGCTTGAAACAACGGTTTTTAACTGACCACTACTAGACAACGATAACGAAAAAGATAGTAGCAAAAATTTGTAGTATCCTTGCAGATTTAGGCTAAGTTCATTACCTAAAACAAGTAAATGAAGAAGTAAGCAGACATAAGTTATTATTTATATACAAATGTAATTTCGGAAATTGGGGAATCAGAAATTGAGATATAGGGTGTCTCTTATTGGAAAACATAGTTATTAAATTTTGAGAAATTAATAACAACAAGCACATATTTCGCAAAATCAGAACTTAGGGTGTCCGTTATTGGAAAACATAGGATTTTCGTAATCCGAAATATGATTCATTTGTGGTAAAGTTGTTGATGAGGTATTTTCAACCATGAAAATTACAACTGTTAGGTGTCCAATTTCAACAATTGATGCTGATTCAGTTGACAGAACACACATGTCTTTTCATAAGATCATTAAAACATTCATTACAGACAATAAAGAATATGCCTATGTATCAAGTTGAAAAAACTTATATATTTATGTATCAAGTGAATTTACTGATGATGTATTTTCAACCATCACAATTACAACTTTTAGGCGTGCATTTTCGGAGAATGTCTCTGTTCTAATTGAAAGAGTAAGAAGTAATTGTTTCTTGCAGATTCTCTGGACTATTTCAGCAATTAAAGATGATTTAGTTGCGAGAAGACATGGGTCTTTTGCTGAGATTCCCATGAGTTGGTTTGTAGCATCATCAAAAGCGATCACACCATGAAAATTTCCAGTTACATATTCCAAGTCAACCTTTAGGATATATCGGTAGTCACATTCAGCAAACTCCCCATCACATTTACCACAATGCCAAATGTCTCTAACTTTGTCAGAAATATTTTTCATGCATTGTATACCATCAACAAAAAGAGGGCATGCAAGGAAATGAAATTCATCCATGTTAACATTTGTGATGGTTGAAGCAAGAGAATACCAAACATATTTTCCAGATGCTTGAATATTTTGTAGCTCATTGATGGTAATGACTTTTCCATGAGCAGAATTAGAGGCACTGAATTTGTGGCTCAAAGAAGGAGATGTTGAACGAAATCCATTGTCATTAAACCATCTTTGGAGAACTGATGTTTGCTCAATATTTGGGTTTATAAATATAGTAGATTTCAAAATAGTTCCAACATATTTTCTATTAAAATCTGTAACAGGGCCACCCTTGATCACTACCACTGGAGGAGTAGGTAAACTACGAAGGCCGGCAAGCTCAGATTCTTGAATTTGGAAATTCTCTCCCCAAAGTGTTATGTCAATACTATAGCCTGACATTTCATGAATTCCAATGGTTCACCTAACAGTTTCAACACCATCTTGTTTTCGTATCATGAAATGACAAGTCCAAGAAGGTCAACCATGGAATTTACTGGTATAATTTAAATATCCCTAATAGTTTTAAAGTTAAAGCAACATAAAGTTATTAAGGGATATTCATCTAAGCATGCTTGAATGGTTGAAGTGGAACCTAGAAAAATATTGTTATGGCTTTTCAAATGGTTGAAAATTGGGTTGGATGCTTTAACTGTGCCATTTGAAACAATGTACACTATTCCAATTTCTATTTGGTCATACAAAGAGAGTGCCAATTCATTGAATGCATATATATGTATTTCATTGTGTGAAGCATCAACAAGGTCAAGACCAAACACTTTCCCAGATCCTCATTGGTTTCCATATTCATGTATGTTTGTCTTGGCAGTAACTTGGCCTTGAATGTTCCAAACTTTGGTAGAAGAGGAGAGTGATGTGAATGGGATAGTCGATCCAGCTAAGCCATGGTTTTGATTTATTGAGCTACATTTTAGTGGAACAGAACAAATACTTTGAGAAGGAGAAGCTACAGGTAAGTGGTAAGGTGTAGGATCTCCAATAATTTATGCATCCACTCTGACAACCTCGAGTGCAATCAATGCGATAGTCCCGTGAGATGAAGTATATTAGACATGAATGGGAGGCAAACATTAAACGCATGAACAGTTTGAAACTGATTGAGAGGAAATTGAACGTACGTTATATTACATACAATGTTGCATGAACATTGGGTAATTTTGATTATAGTTCTTTGTTTTAGTTGTCCATTTTCTACAAGATGAGTATATATAACTGGAAGAAGTAGCTCATGCTTGTGAAGGCTGTCTAAAATAGAGATTCGGAACTGAATAGATGATGAGTTGAGTGAATTCACTTGGTTTAATGTAGAGACTTGTACCAGTGGAGAAAGGTTGATAGCACCATGTAGTCTCCTTAGCATTATGGTTATTTTTTCCTGTGAAATGAAACAGAGAATGAAAATATATTAAAAAAATGGAATGTAACGTAATCATTTGTTCAGTATAAAATGGATATATAAAAACAAAACTCTTCGCATTAACATATTTCATTGTTCTGGTTGTTGTTATTCATTAACATATTTAATTACTCTGGTTTCAATCTATTTGAGCTATAAACGTATCGAGTATAAATCGTATGTGTTGAAATACGAAGATGTCGATTTTCCTACTGTCAATTCCCGACATTTTGGAATGCGGAAATGTATGTCCTGTGTTTTCCAATAAGGAACATGCTATATTTCGATTTCTGATTTTGCAACATATCCAGAAATTTGATGTGTTCAAATACAAACATGTCGATGTTCCTATTTTGGATTTCTGACATTTAGAATTGAAAATGCCCAATTTTACCTAATTTAAACTTAAGTTCAAACAAATCAAAGATCCTAAATGAAAAAACTCATACCATTTTTTCTCGCAAGTGTATTGGTCTGATTTCTGATATTCGAATGCGGAAATCAAAAAAGTATTTGTCTCATTTATTTTTATCTTATTTCCCGATTTCTGATCCATAGATACATTTGAATAAATAACATTTGAACTCAAATACATTTTTTATTTGTTTACGTTTTGCGAACAAGGAAAAACATATTTTCCAATTTTGCGACTTTTACGATTGCAGAAATCGCATGTTCTTTGTTTTCGAATAACTGACATTTCAAATTCTGGAAATTGTACGTGTTCAAATATGAACAAGTCCATGTTCCTATTGTAAATTTCTGAAATTTTGGAATTGGGAAATTTATGTCTTATGTTTTGCAATTGGCAATAAGAATATGGATGATTTTGCAACATACAGCAAGGCAACAAGGCAGTAAGAATCAATTGAAACACAGGAAGGGTGTTTTACCATCTCATAAGGAACATTTTAAATTAGGAAAAAAACCAATACCTAACATTTTATTGACAGGAATGACATAACCAATACATTACACAATATTTTTACAACAAAGCAAGAGTCACATTCAATTAAAACATAGCAACGGTGTTTCAACATCTAATAAGCAGACTAAATGAAGAAGTAAGCAATACCTGCAAATTTAGCGACATTCAAAATCTTTCAATTTTGCGACATATACATAAATCCTATCTGTTCAAATACAAATATGTCCATGTTACTATTTCCAATTTTCAACACTTCAGTGTTTGGAAATCTATGTCGTATTTTGTAGCAACAAGGAACATGCTATATTCTGATAGAAAATTTTGCAACATATCAAGAAATCGTATGTGTTCAAATAGGAACATGTCGGTATTCATATTTCCTACATTTGGATTTCCAAATCTCGATTTTCATGCTTTATTTTCAATGTTCTTATTATTTTCGCAAAAGTTATTCCTCCGATAAGTTTATGCCTATTTTAAGAATCAATTGAAACACAGGAAGGGTGTTTCACCACCTCATAAGGAACATTTTAAATTAGGAAAAAAACTAATACCTAACATTTTATTGACAGGCATGACATAACCAATACATGCCACAATATTTTTACAACAAAGCAAGAGTCACATTCAACTAAAATGCGGCATCTATGTTTCACCATCTAATAAGCAGACTAAATGAAGAACTAAGGAATACCAACAAATTTAGCAAACTTCAAAATATTCTGACGGAAATTCAAAGCGTAGATGGAACACATCAAATAGTAAGAAATATTGATTACCTGAAGGCCTCTTTATATGTGGAAAGAAAAGGCAGTGGAGCAGCGAATGCGATAAATGAAATATTGTAAGAATATCTCATAGATCATCATTAGATGAGGAAAATTGAAGATGCAGGCCCATGTTTATCAAAAATGACAAAATTTATTGCATTAATGGAACAACAATGCATTTATGAAGCATTAATGTGAATGAAGATACATGGGCAAAGTGTCTTTCATCACCTGAACTAGCAGTCAAACAAAACCATGACCAAATTGACGCCAAGCTAAGATTCTAAACGCACAAAAGCGGTGCAGAAAATCATAGCCTAAACCCAAATAAACTAAAACTGGAAAAATCTTTGCAAGGGAAAAATATTCATAAGAGCTATTCCAAATTGAGAGAAATGAACTGCAAAATTTTCTGAAAGCCTCAATTGAAAATAATTTCCAGCACCGGTCGTTTAGGACGACATATAGAAGTGTAGTGAAAACACGGAAGCCACTTATCGAAAAAACACAGTAAACACCAACTGGAAAGAAGGATCTGCAATTGAAAATCAATCCATTCAGGCACAAGAACAGATATAAGTTTCATGAAAACACGCAATCCACCTGGCAAAAAAAGACAATACCGATCAAATCCATACAAACAAACAGAATAAAGCCTGAGCATTTTCAAAACGTGTACTTAACCAATCAACTCCATGCCTCCTTTTTCCACACCTAAAATCCATGCTCCGTCCATGCCCGATTACGAGATATAAGAACCGCAAAATTTAACCACGATAAGACGTAACAAAATTAAAAATCGGCAATTACCGATACAATTGCAGAAACACCATATCGTCTGGTTTCGGATTCCGCAAGATATGATTTGTGACATTCTCGATATCCGAAGTTTCCTATTTTCAAATAAAGAAATGCCGAAGATATTATTTCCTACTTTCGACGTTGGCGTATCCCAAATCGGTGTGAAACCCTGTTTAAACTGCGTGAAAAAAATATCCGTGAAAAAAACAATGAGGTCTGAATTTGACAATTTTTTATTTTCCTTGCCATAAAAAACTGTATATGTGAGTTTTGAATTTGGTACTTGCTGCAATAACCTAAATTTTCTCTTCGATTCTTTAATCTCCACCAAATGTAGAGTCAAACAAAAAAAAAAGAACGCAGAGCGAGTTTAAGATAAGCATGGACTTGGCAGAGGAAGAGCTTACGCAGAAAGAATACGAACAAACAGAATAAAGCCTAACACAAAAAATCAACTAATCAACTCCATGTCTCCTTCTTCCGTCCCTTTCGGATAACGGGATATAATAACCAGAAAGTTTAACGATTAATCTCTCCAATAACCAGATGACACATGTCGGGATGTTAATGGCCATGCCGCCTTCTTTCGTCCCTACCGGATCACAGGATATAATAACCGAAAATTTTAACGATTAATCTCGCCAACAACCAGGCGACACATGTCGGGATGTTAATGGCCAAGGAGACAAGGAATCTTTTGGGACAGCTTCTTTCATTGAGAAAACTCCTACAACATAAATATTTGGTCAATGGAATAAAACGTTCCAATATTTGATATACTTGGTTATGTTGTAATTAGTCTATATAAATGCTTTTATATATTATTGATACAAGCATGAAGAGAATGAACAGAATAAAGACTGAATAAAATTTATCAAAATTTAATTAGAGTAAATAATATTTGTGATGATAATGATGATGATTAACGTCCACTAAGACCAACTTTGGTCTATCGGACCTTAAGAAAGATATCACTTGCTTTAGTTTAAAATTGAGTTCCTACCCTCAAAAAGCTTGCCAAGAAGCTTGCCAAGCTCACTATAGTTTTGGAAAGTTAGGAGGTTATAAAGTTTGTATTGTAGAAAATACTATGAAACACATATCTAATGTGGGTGTAAGTGATTTTCATCCTCAACGCTTATAGAATCACATAGATGGCAAACTCTTTCTTCCCATGGAATTTTAGGAATAGCCCAGTGCTTTGTTTCTCTATGGAGTTCATGAGAGTTCATTCTAATATTTGCTATATTAATTTTTCGTTCCTACCGAGATATACTTATGATCTTCCAAGTTGGGATTAATGACCTGCTCATAGTATCTTAATTTTCTCTTAACCGTTAAATTTTACTCACACCAGAATTTCTCTTTAAACTTAGAAGTAATAATATTTTTGGCATTATCAATTTTCTACAAAATGTCATTTTCATTAATGCCCCAATGGTTTAACCAATCTATGGTATCTTTACACCAACACCGCTTGAGACATAGTTGGTTTTTACTTGAGTTTAAAGCAATTTTAGGAAATCTCTCATTTCCCATGTTATTTATATTATGATTGTACATCGAGTACCTATTCATAGCAATGATCTCGATGAGGGAAAGACCCACTTCTATGAGGAGAATAGGATAAGGTGTATTGCTTTTAATTTTGAGGTTATAAGTTATAAACTGCTTATGGATTTGTTCAATCTTCCTCCAACATTCTCTAGAAATTTTGCACCCCCATACTTCACAACCATACAACATAACAGGGTTGACAAGAGTTTCAAAGAGGAACTTCCTTTTATCCCACATGACTAGATTGGCTGATTTACAGTTATTTTCAAGACCAAAATAAGCTTTCCACCCTCCATTAATCATTTTCTCAGTGCTCTAGTTCCAATTGAGCTTGTGATGAATATAAATTCTGAGATACTTGTAAGAAGTCACTTCCTCTAGATTTCTATTATCATAAATAAAATTTGCATAGGTGTCTTTCTTAGATTTTATAATCATGATTTTTGTCTTGTCAATGTTAACAGTCATACCCATGTTAGAGAAAAAATATTTAAGAATTATTAATTGCTTATAGAGATCAGAAGGACATCTTTCCATAAGAACAATATAATCAACATAAAGTATGAGGATGATAACTATCCCAAATAAGATTGTACCGGCGCAACCTATTTCTTCTAAACACTTTTCTAGCTTATCAAAGTAAATGCAAAAAGGGATATGGGAGAGGGGGCAGCCTTGTTTAACTCCAATATTACAATTTATATATGTTGTCCACCCCTCATTATTCTTAATCTTGGAAATGACCTTTTCCTATAACCGTATCGCGATAACTCTCAACTCAAAAGGAACCTTAAGCTCCTCTATCCTATTCCACAAGTTATTTCTAGGCATTGTATCAAAAGCTTTTCTAAAATCCACAAAGCAACAAAACATGCTAGAATTACTATTACGGAATACGTCTGCAATGATCCTAAGTGTAGTGAGGTGGTCTGTGGTTGAATGACTCCTTCTAAAACCTGCTTGTCCATTAGCCCACTTACCTTCCATTTCTATCCATTCATTGATCTTCTTTTCTAAGATAATACCATATAACTTAGCTAAGAGAGGGATAATCATAATAGTCTGATAATTAGAGGGGTCATTTTTATCACCACTTTTGAAAATAGGAATAATGAAGGCTTTGAGTCCAAGGTGTAGGAAACCCTTACTTGAACGCTAGATTAAAGAGTTTGTGGATGTGAGGGATGAGGACAGACCCTCCATTTTTTATGATTTCTGCTTGGTAGCCTTCAATGTCTTTGGATTTTCCATCTACTAAGCACTTAACCCTGAAATCTATGTCTTCTAACGAGAAAACTTCTTTCATTGTAAGAAGGGTTTGAATGTTATCTCTGATATCCAGGGATTCATAAATCGTTTTAAGATAGGAATTCCAATCTTTTAAAGCAATTTTATTGTCTTCTTTTGTTTTGCGAGTTAGAATTTGCCTCTAGAATTTCTTAGGAGCCACCTTAGAGAGGTCTAGGAGATTTTCCTGCCTTTTACTTAGATAATTCCTTTTTTTTCATTTAATTAAGGCTTTGTAGTGATTTATCTTGTCCATTTTTATCAAATCTATAGTTGCTTTCTTAATTTCTTTTCTCGCATCTTTACACTCTTGATCATACCAAGGATTGGTTCTACTATTGCTTGTTTTAGTCGAGACTTCAATAGAGAACTTTTTAATGGTTTTTTTTAGAGCAAGTTAAAAAGTGGACAAATTCAACAATTCATGTCAAAATTATTTTCTAAATTTTATAGTAATTTTGTTGATAGATGTCATAGTTCCACCTAATTGATGGAAACTTTGTCCATAAAACTTTGTTATTATAAGTTTTAGTCACATTTTAAGAAAATACATATCTTTGAAATTAAAAAAAAATAAAGTCGCCCCATTTTTTATTATTAAGTAAAATGATTAATAAAAAATAACACACAATTAAATATGATATTGTACCACAATAATATATAGAGAATAATTATTAATATATTAATGTTTTTAACATCTTCACAAGGAAATATGCCAACAGGTGTTATTCAAGAGAATCAAGGTATGACTAGATTACACAATCCTACATAATCCACTCAATCATTACATAGGGACTCAACAAGAGCATAGTGTCACTTACAAGAATTGATTCTGGGTAGAGAGAATAAACATCATTCCTCTCAACCACTTAAAATATTTCTTTATTTAGTATTATGAACAATTTAAGATAATATTTTGTGTAAAAATTTTATTATATTTTAGATGATCATTTATATTAATTATTAATATAAATAAAATTATATTAAATTATATTGTAAAAAAATCATAAATATTAAAAAATATCATGATATATAATTTTTTTCCCATATAAAAACTATTAATTTGTATAACTTAATAAAAAATATATATTTAGTATTAGTATATTTAATATAAAAATTAATATGTCTCTACAAACTTTGGTATATAGGAAAAAAGCGTACATACTATTCTTTATGGAATCTATATTTGCATATATATCCATCTTAAAAAGGAGATAGGGAAGGAACAAAATAAGTTTTCCATTTTGATACTATAAATGGGAGAGTATAATAGAGGGAGCGAACAAAATAAGCCAAATAAGCCTTCCATTTTGGTAGTATAAATGGGAAAGTATAATAGATGGGATTTTTTAATACATTACGTATAAAATATTTTTTTTTTAAGTTTTATAGATTTTAATTTGAATTAGTTAAAAAGTTATTTTAATTATAAATAGAATATTTTTGAGGATGAAGAAGAGCTGATAATAGAGTGTATTGTTAAAGCACTTTTTATATAATGGAGTTAAAATATCCATAAAAGAGTTATATGTGTCACACACATGGAGTAACACTGGTACGTTTTAAAAGTATAGTGATTTAAATATATAGTGATATTAGACCAAAATCAACTTTGTATCTAGTACAAGCCTAACTTTAATTAATGATTTTTAATTACAAAAAAAAAATTATAAATTTTATTATTAATATGCCCAAATATTTACTTTTACAACAAATATAAATATAAATATATATATATAAAAGTTGTGAAAATATACATAGTAAAATATTAAGTCAAAACCAAAACGACAAATCTACAGCGAATTAAACTAATATGTTTCCCATATACTACAAATACATGTTGAGACTAACTTAAGTGAGGCTTGTTAAACATGTTTAACAAGGATTTTTTTTAATAGGAGGGAGATTTTAGATAGGTTCACATTTGTAAACAAACATCCTATTTCTAGGATTTTGGTTGACCTAAGTGAGGCATGTTTAACAAAAAAAAAATTAATTTTTATAGGGGGGAGATTTTACATAGGTTCGCAATTGTAAACAACCATTTTATCATTAGGATTTTGGTCTTTATTTATGCACTTATTAAACAAGAACCACGAGGTGGCAATGTCTTCGACGAAGTTATTTGTTGTAGCAAGAATCTCCAAGTTATATAATGAAGAGTCTACATAGATACTCATGCAACTGCATTTGATAAATTCAGATTTAGGATTTTTTTGTCTTTGATCTATTAAAAGTGAAAAAAATGTAATTTTTTTTTGCAAACGTGGCAATTAAATCAAGAACATGAAACATATTTGTATTCAACAACACATTAATAAAAAAAATTAAGTGTTCATTTTATCTAAGCTGGTGATGCATATTTCAAATATATAAAGAGTTACAAATACTTTGGTGGATTCCCCATTGATTAAAATTAAGGATAAACAACCAAGTTATCAAGGTTATTAACCAAGTTAAAAAAGGCTATTACCAAAGTTAATCAACTAATGCTTAGGTGATGTGGTAAAATGGTGAAGGACCCATGATGCGGCCTATAGCCAATTCTCATAAAAAATTGGTGACACAACACTACCAACTATGAGATTCAATAGTCTATTGTTAATGTTATAAATTAATGAATAATGCTAACTGGGATAAATTGGCTTCTAGCCATAACTTATAAAATGAATATTTAAAAAATGACAAAAGTCAGTAAAATTTAAAACCATGTTGCATCTTTAATACAATAACTTAAATATAAGAGTCAAATAGTATAAAATCCAAATTTATGTAGTGTCCAAAAAAGCAATTAATATATAACTTAACTACGTAACAAAAACTATATTTTATAACCAATTTAAATAAGTTTCATATTTTTTAACATTTTATTTCATATAAATATTATTTTATACACCATAAACTATTTGAATATAATATTATATACCACAAACATTGATCGGTTACCTTGTATATATTGTAAGTAAAAGTTCATGGTCAAATATACTTTTTGTAAAGCTCGCCTTGTGTTTTTTAACCTTTTATTATCACTTTGTGATAAAAATATTGACTCTCTCTTTCTCTATATTTTTTATATTAGATGCTAGATATGGAGAAGGTTGGGTTTTTTTCTTAATGGTTAGTTAGAGTTGTCATATTGGACTATGAAGGTACTTATGCCCCATCATAAAAATGGTATTGAGTTCAAGATTGTTGATTACTTAGATTCATATGCCATTAAATCAATGTGAAGCAAAGGAAGGTGCCAAAAGTTAGAGTTTCCACTTTGTACTATGAAGGCACTTAAGCCACGTCATATTTTATCATATTATTTAAAATGTTTTAATAATTTTGGTCATTTTGTGCTGCACTTCTTTGTCCAAGATGGAAGATTGGAATTCCTTAAAACAATTACAAGGTCACCTCAAAAGAAAAGGAAGGATTGTATTTGTTGCACGAATATGGTATTCATGTGCAATTCATTTGAGAGACACACAAAGCATAAGGATATACATTACAAAGTAAAAGTGGAGATAGAGAGAAAGTGAACTTATTTCTACCATGAATCTAATTTGTATATAAAATATTCTCCATTATGGTGTGACAACAAGAAAAAAAAATTGAGGTAAGAACTATACATAACAATATTAAAGTTTAATTTATTAAAAGTGAAAAAAAATCAATTTATTAAACAATACATCGATCCCGTAAACATTAAACATGTCAGCATTTGGGCCAGTGAAGAAGATCTTCACCAAGATTTGTTAGCTCAAGGCCCAACTTTCTAAATCCTCGCCTCATGGAGAAAATGCACAAAAAAAACAATAGATTATAGTTTTCTTTGATACTTAGAACAAAAATTAATATAAAAATTCCATAAAAGAAACACAAAAACCAAATTTTATCAATGGAACAATCGTTAAAAACACTATACCACTACATTCACATTAAATTTGGCATCCCTCCTTTGGCAGTCTCGAACCAAAGATTCATTTTGCTAATTTTATCCTAAGAATAATAGAACATGCTTCAAAGCATCTGCTCCATTTCCACCACCTTTTTTCTTATCAGTTTGTTATATAATGATATTATTAAGTGGTAGGTGCTTCCCATTCCTGCTTTGGTTGGTGTTGATACTTAAATTCACACTATCCCTTTTTCAACTACATCATTCCCATTTACCACACTTTTAATGGTTCCACATAAAGAAAATGAGCTAGCTCTACCCCTCACTAATATACCGATATTTGCTTTCTTCAGGTTGATTCATAAGGGAGGAAGCTCGATGCCTTTCTTTTGAATTTACACAACAAATGAATCTTATATTAAAGAGTCAAATTGCAATCCAAATTTATATAGTGTCTAAATAATGCATAGAGCCTGAAAACCTTAATTACATCCAGGAATATAACAATTTTATATCATTTAATGAATTTACATTACAACGAATTTAAGATTGGTGTCCCATAGTTTGAATAGGGGTTGTGGAGACCACATGGATCTTAAACCCAGAAAGAAAAATATATTACATCAAAAGGCCATTTTCTGAGCCATAAACCCCATAGAAATGGAAAAGGACTCGATGAGAACCTGATGAAATGTTACATACCTAATCATCACAAAGATTCCATGGCCATCGAGCATTGAACCAACACACGAGGGTTGTGTTATTGGCATGCCATATAAATAACAGTTAACAAATTATCCAAGAAAGATGAAAAATATCTAAAAACTACATGTGTATTCCATATTAAGATTGAATACTTACCCTAAAAGTTGGAATGCTTACCGTATTAAGATTGTATTCTCTATCTACTAAAAAAGGAAGTGAGAAGAATTCATCGGGTCACCACGGATGAAACAGCCTTTGTTCCATTGAAATTAGGTAATTTTCCTCAACAAAATGGCTCAAGCACAGATTATGGGTGGTGAACAAGGCTCGATATCGATAGATCATCTACCTTCTACTATCGTTTAAAGGAAGGATGACGGTGATGTCACCTACCCTAAACCTTTGTATCTCATCTGCCACCTCAAAATCCAAAACTCACCTGCCACAATAAATCCACCAAATTTAGCAAACAATTAAGAAGTAATCATAACAAGAAGGGTTAATTGAGGATAGTGTGTACCCAATTTAATCCATGTGAATCGGTGAAGTAAAAATCTATTGCCTATGAAATCATTGAAAACTCTAGATGCAAATGTGAGGAAAGTATATTCCCACATGATTAACCTATCAAACTACCTGAGAAACCTTGTAATAGGTGAAGGGTTTCCAGGCATTTACTATGACAATGTTGAGAGCCATTGCAATTTTTCTCCAAGTAATACATGAATCATATGGGAAGGATGCTTCGGAGAGGAGGCTAGGCTCGACAGTTACGATGGGTGTTTGTTCGTTATATTCACTTATTTTATTGTTTCGGAAGAGGACACTTGGTTCTGATGTTTAACCATCCAACATCATGCTTTTAATCCCAAGGATACTTCACAAATGTGAGTGAAGATAAACCTAGAGTCGAGGATCAAATTCGGGGATTGAATAATATGTGGGAAACTCAGGACGTGTATACATACCTCCTCCATTGATGTCAATATTGTGTGCTCCTCATGCACCTATGTAACATCTCCAAAAATTCATAAATAAATAAAAATTTAAGAAGATCTCTAACTATAAATACATAATGTATCAAATTCATACTAACCCTTTCATTCTTAATAAATTAACTTGAGTTAGCACTTTATCCAATGAACATGACCACTTAGTTACAATGATATTTAACTTTGCAACATACCGTTATACTGAACTAGTTTACTTGGTGTCAAGGCGTAAAATAATTTCATGTCTATTTATCGACAGAGTTGGTGTGCTTTCCTTGTTATGTTTTAAAGTATTTGTTTGCCCTGTTAAGAATCTAGGGAAGTGGGTTGTTATAGTTCTTACTTAGCTTTTGGGCTAACGCAAAACCTACTTATACTTTTGCAAGTGATAGCAGTGGAGAGATCGCATTGTTTTGGTAACACTCAAATGGCCTAGTTAAAGATAACAAGGGCCCTAATTATGTTAATGGAAAACAAACTATCCCTAAGCATTGAACTATGCATTTGACTATACGATGCTTTCTCCTACCATGCATTAAAACAAGCATAAAATAATTATATGGTGGCATCAAAGGGTAATATCCGGCGGTTTTGAACTATGGAATTTGGGTGAAAAAGTAAAACCTAAGTGGTATTTATGAAAGCCACATGAAAGCTTACGGCTTCCATCTAGAAAGCATTGAACCCTCTCGAAAAACCCTAATTATGTTAAGGGAAATCAAATTATCCCTAAGCATTGAACTATGTGTTTGACTATACGGTGCTTTCTCCTACCATGTATTAAAACAAGCATAAAATAATTATATGGTGGCATCAAAGGGTAATGTCTGACAGTTTTGAATTATGGATTTTGGGTTAAAAATTAAAACCTAAGTTGCATTTATGAAATCCACGTGAAAGCTTATGGCTTCCAACTGGAGAGAACTGAGCCTTCTCGAAAAACCCTAATGGTTTTACCTCAATTTTGCATGGTGAAATGTTTTTGGTGGAAGAGACGAGGCTCTTGACCTTCTCAACTCTCTGCCTTCTCTCACCTGCGACCCCACCCAATATTTGTGTAAACAACAGAATTATTCCCTCATCTTGGCTCTAGATCAACAATGTAGGGTTGTCGTCGTTAGTTCTACAAACTAACTACTTTATTGTCTTGTTCTACGTTGCCAATTATGACTCTCTGCAGTTTTTAAAGGGTAAGTTTTTACCTCTATTTGCATTTCAGTTTTTGTCGGTATAAATATTTTTTTTGTAACGTTTTTTACCTCTATGTTATTGCGTATGTAGGAGGTTACAAAACTTGGTTGGTACGTTGGGCTTAGATGTGTCTTCGTGGAAGTGGTTCTAGTAAGACTTGTTTTATCCCGCACCCTTTCTCGTTGTGGCTCTATAGCTGGGCCAACGAGTTCTCCTGGGTTTGGAGTCTTTGATACTTACATGTTCCTTCAGTTGAAGTGCTAAACCCTCTTGTGGTTCTACCTTATGGCATTTTACAGTTGGGTATTAAAAGAAGTCTCCCTTAGACCATGGAGCCTAAAGGGAACTATAATGTAATGCGTTTTTTTAGCTTTGATATGGATTATAATTTGAGCTATTATAGAGTTTTTATCTTGCAATTTTATGAGCGTTAAAGTGCAGTCTTTCGACTATCACGCTGAACTTGTAATTTTTTATTTCTGTATGTAATTCCCTTAAGGGTTTTTACTCTATTTTGTAAATTTAAGGCTGTGAGGCCACTGCATTGTTGAGTTCATTTAAATAGGGTGTTGTTTTGTCAAAGAGAAATATTGGATAAATATCTTAAGCCGTAAGGCTGCTATGTTGACTGTAAAATGCTGATAATGTTGTGAGAATGGTTATGTTTTACTCTTAGCGGTTTAGACTATCGTTGCTTTTGTTTCTAACTAGTTGTGAAGAAAAAGACTAACATAACGGGTTTTGATCCTTTGATCTCCTACATTTGGAAAAATGGGTTAATATTCGCTTATAAACCTATGTTTCATTCGTGGGATTAGATTAGATTTTGTTTAATGTTTTTTTAGTTTTACATAACCCTTGTCGCAGAGATAAAGGGCCTTACGAATGTGAAAGTTATAAACATGATATATACAGGGTTTGAACCATTGAATTGATAATTTTGGAATTGGTTCATTTATTATATGGTTTTTTAGCATATTTATATACTACTATACTAATATTGTAATAAGTATTTCGGAAAAGAAATATATCCTGGTTATTATTTTAAATTGAAAAAAAATGACTACGCATATCTATGTCGGTTGTTTACTTAGTATAGTTTTAATTATTGCATTTATTTAAAAGAAACTAGTCTTTAGGTTTTTCAAATTAAAACTCGGAATAATGTTTAGATAGTAATTTTAAGTAATATGTGTTTTACTACTATAATATTTTACTATAGATATATATAGTATTCGATAATAAGATCCTGTGGGGTTTTTGTTCAACTTCTGTGTGAGTTCGGGATGAGTATTTAAACTCTAGTTTATCTTCTGTGGATGCTTAATCCTTTTGGATACAATGATAGTTTACTTTAAAATATAATACCATTTTATACCGTACTAGATAATATTCGTAATAACTATAATTATAACTCTGTTCCTAAAATAAAACTAAATAAAATCCGGTTCATCATTTACTTAACAATGATTATAATAATCTATGAATGTAAATAAGATGAAACTTAAGAAAGTCAGTATCCTTTTATAATAACTTAGAAATTGTTTATGATATTATATGTATACATATACATATTTTCCTTTACATAACAATTATGATAATCTACAATTTGCCATTAAACTTTGTAACAAGAAAACTGTAGCATTCTTTATAAAATCTTACACAGAAATAGGATCTTTCTATCTTATTCTAATTCAGAAATATTTAATAGCTTAGAGAGTCCCTCAACATTCATAAAACCTTCAGATATAGATATAAAATAAATTCACTGATAATAGACAAAACATCTTAGAACCTAGGTAACTGTAGAAGGGGGACAAACACCCAAAGAAGACCGTTCCTCCCCACCATCTCTTGAAAGCAGCCAAGATCACTTGCTTGAGAACCCCGGAGCCTATTCACTAAACCACCAGGACGAATATGTTGTGTAACAACCTACACAGAAATATCTGTAACTTAGCAAACTCACTTGTAGACTTAACTCTCATCAATTTCACTTTAGCTATCCCCTCATCGAATTCCTCTTGTGTACCTAACCTTTTAGTTTTCAGCAAATTCACAAGTCGCTAATCACTTGGAATAGAATTTAATGAGTCTCCTGCTCAATTTGATGGTATTTATAAGATTTCCTAGGTCTTTGGGTCAGTTTTGCAATTACATGAGCCACCTGCTTAGTTCCTCTTCTCAAGGAACATGACCACAATTTTAGGGATGGTGCCTCGTGCAACCGCTAGAAAGTGAATGTTATTGCTGCCACTTGCCATTTGGCCTTCTATAGTAGAACATTCCTCCTAGTGGGTCTGTGAACACTCTTCAATAGTATTCTTTGGATAGGTGTATCCTCTTTTAATTATTTAAATAATTAAAATATTCAATTACAGTCATCCTTGACCATCCTTGGTCATAAAACTTTACAATAAATTTTAACATAATGTTTTCTTAAAAATAAAAATGTTTTTTTTTCCAGTTCTAGGTGGGCTACAAACACCCCCTCTTAAGTTCAACAGTGTCCTCGGTGTTGCTTAAATGTCTTCTGAGTCTTCCTAGAACAAGACTGGATATGCCTCTCGCATATGACTCTCCAATTCCTAGGTTGCTTCATCTGGACTAAGGTGCTTCCATTGCACTTTTACCTGTCCAATGGTGCGATTGCAGAGAAAAATTTCTCTATTGTCGAGGATACAGTCTGGTTTCGCCTGAAAATCTCCTTCGGGTTCTACCCAAATAACATTCCAATCAATCACATGAGTAGTATCATGCACATACTTTTCCAATATGGAAATATGAAATGCATTATGTGGCAAAGCTAGCTGATAATCCACTGGTCCAACTCTTTCCAATATTTCAAACAATCCACAATACCTGGGTGCTAATTTAGCACAACTCTCCAACTTAAAGGAGCTCATTCTGGGTTTTACCTTGACAAACACATGCTCACCTACTTGTAATTATTTCTGAGTTCTTTAAGGTCTGCATGGCGCTTTTGTCTATCCTGTGCAAATTTCAGGTTGCTTTGTACCTGTTTCACTATTAGTTCCAGTTCTTTTAACAAGTCAAGTCCTAACATCAATCTGTCAACTAGATTACTCCATGAAATGGGAGTATTACATTTCCTACCATACGGTATTTTGAAAGGACTAAGTTTAGTTGAAGCCTGATAATGATTATTATACGTAAACTCGACTAAGTGCAAATAATCTTCCCATTTATTTGGATGATCTCTAACATACATCCGTAACATATTATCTAGAACTTGATTTACTCTTTCAGTTTGTCCATCTGTTTGTGGATGATAAGCAGTACTGAAATTTAATTTAGTATATAGTCCTTTAAACAATGACTTCCAAAAATTACTAGTAAACTTATGATCTCTATCATAAATTATTACCTTCAGAATTCTGTGCAACCGAAAAACTTCCTTCATAAAAATGTTAGCATTATTAGCATCCTTATAGGTAGTTTTAACAGGTAAAAAATGTGTTGCCTTGCTTAGTTTGTCTGCTACTACCATTACAGAATCATTTTTCTTTTGATTTTTAGGTAGTCCAGTTATAAAATCAAGACTCATAATTTTCCATTTCCAATCTATAATTGAGAGTGGTTGCAAAAGACCTGATGGGTGTTGATGCTCAGCTTTAACTTGCTAGCATTCTATACACCTAGCTATATATTCAGCAACTTCATTCTTCATATTAGGACAGAAATAATATTTTCTTAGCATTATTATCATCTTTTAATAACCCGGATGTCCTGAATAAGGAATTTTATGCACTTCATTTAAAATCAGTAATTTTTCTGATATATTAAGTACATATAGTCTATTTTTATACAACATTAATCCTTTTTCCTTCAAACGGAAATCTGTTTTTACATTTTCAGCTTCATTTTTTGTAACTTTTTCTCTTAGAATTTGATATTCTTTATCCAATTTACTCCTTCTTCCAATTTATCGTCCAATTCTATTTTGTAGCTACTAATGGCGTCTATAAAATTCAGTCTTTTATTTATGCCTAAGGCATCAACCACTTTGTTTTCCTTTCCTTTGATGTGTTTGATCTCGAAATTGTATTCGCTAAGGAAATCTAACCATCTTGCTTGCCTTGCGTCAAATTTTGTTGATCAAACAAATATTTCAAGCTTATGTTATCAGACATTAATAGAAATCTTTTACCGATTAGACGATGGCGCCACATTTTTAAAGCATGTATTATAGTTGCTAACTCTAAATTGTAAGTAGCATAATTATTTTCATTTTTTTTTAGATTTCTTGATTCGTACGTTATTATGTGACCTTATTGCATTAATACTCCACCTAAACCCTCATTGCATGCATCAGTGCGCACAACAAAATCCTTATTTGAATCTGCTATTTTTAATATAGGTGCAGTAGTTAACAATTCTTTTAACTTTTTAAAACTTTCTTCACACTTTAGATCACATATAAATTTGTTTCCCTTTCTCTATAAGGATGTTATGGGATTCGCGATCTTCGGGAATACCTCTATGAATTTCCAGTAATAACCTGCAATCTCCATGAACGATCATACATTTGATATGTCTTTAGGAATGGGCCATTCCATCAATGCTTTATCTTATCAGGATCTACTAATATTCCTTCCTTGGATATCGCATGACCTAGATACTGTATTTTATCTTTAAAGAATTCACATTTACTGAATTTAGCATACAGTTTATGTTCTCTTAGAACCTGTAGCATTATTTGCAAATGTTCATCGTGTTCTTCTTTTGTTTTTGAATAAATTAATAAGTCATCTATGAAGACAACTATGAATATATCCAAGTATTTACTTAAGACATTGTTCATTAAACACATAAAAGTTGTTGGAGCATTTGTTAGCCCAAATGGCATAACTAAAAACTCATAATGTATGTATCAGGTTCTGAATGCAGCTTTAAAATTATATTCGTCTTTCATTCTAACTTAATTATATCCAGATCTCAAGTCTATTTTTTTAGAATATTATTTCTCTGTGTATCTGATCAAACAGATCATCTATGCGAGGAAATGGACATCTGTTTTTAATTGTCATTTTGTTTAACTGACTATAATCTATACATAAACGTAATGTGTCGTCTTTCTTTTTAACAAATAAGACAAGTGTCCCCCAAGGGGATACACTTAGTCTTACATAATTCTTATCTATTAGTTCTTGTAGTTGTAGTTTTAATATGTTCATCTGATAAGGAGCCTTTGAATTGGGTACATCTCCTGGTACTGATTCAATAGTGAAATCCAATTCTCTTTTTGGAGGTAATCCTGGAATCTCTTACCAGAAAACATCTGAGAAATATTGTAAGATTGGAATATCATAGAATTTTAACTTATCGTCTTTATTCAAGTGTTTGTTATTTATTACACGCACAACAAAAAATTTACAACCTTTTTCATTTGTAATGCTGATATTTGTCTAACATAAAATTTTCTAGGTATCCCTTTGATTGTAACTCTTTCTCCTTTATCATCTAAGCATGTAAATGTGTTCTCAAAACAATTTAAAACTACTTAATGTTTTTCCAACCAGTCCATACCTATTCAAACATCATAAGACCCTAACAGTAATACATTTAACTTCACTTGGGTTTTGAATTGATTCATAAGCATTTCAGATTTTTCAACATAGCTAACTACTTTCCTTTTGATTCCTATAGATAACTGAACCAACCAAGAGTTTTCAAAAAATTTCAAATGTAAATTGCATTTTTCTTCTATACTAGGTGACACATAGCTTAAACTAGCACCTGAGTCAATCAAAATAAAAGCAGGCTTGTTTTGTATCATACCTTCAATTTCCACCATGGATGTTTGATGATCAGCTTGTCGATTCTCCAAGGTTGCATTAATTCTGGGCATTTCATTTGCTACATCACCAACCATTTCTTCCTCCTGAATTGTATACACATTGCTAAAATTCCTCCTTCTATTCAGACAGTCCTTTGCATATTGAGGTCCCTGACATTCCCAACACTTCACAGGTTCTTCTTGTTCATTGTTTTAACATAATTATTAGGCATGTCTCTGCCTTTTGGTGTTGTAATGTTTTGTTTTGTTTTACCTTTAAAATTTGTTCCTTGATAATTATTCTTAGAAAAATTTCGGGAATTATTTCTGAAGCTTTTATTAGGCTTAAAACCTTTCCTTCTCTGCTCAAAGTTACTTGTTCTTTTATTTTTTCATTTAGGTATGCCTTCTCTTATTTTTACTTTGTTCATAACAGAAGTTAGCTTTTCTCATTTCCTCTTCAAGGGTATTTGGATTATCAAATTCAATTCTGTCTTTGAAACTAATAGGAAAACAACTCAGAAATCTCTATATCTTAGGTTTTTCGTCGATTATAGAGGGTGCATATCTTAATAAAATTTAAAATTTACTACTTACTTATTTCATATACATTGAACCTAGTCTAATTTCATAAAACTATTTAGCTCTTTCATCATAATACTGTTCAGATAAAAAAATTCTTTTGAAATATTTCTTGAAAGTTATCCAAGTTACATATTTCTCTTTAATGTTTTTAATTCTCTTAATATTCCACCAAATGTCATCCTTTATGGTTAAGTTATAGATAGCCATCTGAGCTTTTAGTCTATCTAAGTAGTTATAAATTTGAAAGTACTTTTTCATACCCAATAGCCATGCCTCGACTTCTTCACCCTTTTCCACTTCTCCATTAAGCATAAAGGGTTTATCTTTTTAAATTCTCCTGAAATCTCTTCATAGGGTTTATATAATTTCCTCTTTCTAGGACCACTGTCGCTATCACTACTTTCACTAGAATATTTATACTTTTCTTTGTGCAACCTTACTTTAAATCCTAAAGAAGGTTTACTTTCACTATCAGAAAATTTCAATTTCTTACCTTTACGTTTGTATGCTATGTTCCAGATTCAGTTTCATGTTCTCTTCTTTTATCCTTGCCTCCATTGTGTATTTTATCTAGCAATATCTGATTTATTTCATCATGTTCTCTTAAGATTCTTTCATTATCTTCCTTTACGGTTTGTAATTCAACTCTTAAATATTTTACATTTTGAATCAGTTCAGATGGTTGATTATTTAATTCCACATATATGTTATCTGGATTATTATGATCGGATCCATCTTTAGCAGATGCTTCTACTCCTTCCATTTATTGCAAAATACAAATTTATATTTCTGTATAGAAATAGTTTTAAAACATAATTAGTATTTTTGTTTCCTGTTTTGTATGCGATTTGAGCCAATATTTGGGCCTAGTGTTTGGTAACTCGCTCTAATACCACATGTAAGATCTCCAAAAATTCATATATAAATAAAAAAATTAAGAAGATCTAACTGTAAATACATAATGTATCAAATTCATACTAACCCTTTCAATCTTAATAAATTAACTTGAGCTAGTGCTTTATCCAATGAACATGACCACTTAGTTACAACGATATTTAACTTTGCAACATATCGTTATATTGAATTGGTTTACTTGTTTTCAAGGCATAAAAGAATATCATGTCTATTTATCGAAAAATAGTGTTGGTGTGATTTTCTTCTTATGTTTTAAAGTATTTGTTTGCCCTATTAAGATGCCAGGGCAGTAGGTTGTTAGTAGTTATAAGTCTTACTTAGCTTTTTGGATAACACAATTTAACCTACTTATACTTTTGCACGTGATAGCAACGGAGAGCTCAACTTGTTTTAGTGACACTCAAAAGGCCTAGTTATAGATAACAAGGGCCCTAACTATGTTAAGGGAAATCAAACTATCACTAAGCATTGAACTATGCATTTAACTATACAATGCTCTCTCCTACCATGTATTAAAACAAGCGTAAAATAATTATATGGTGACATCAAAGGGTAATATCCAACGGTTTTGAACTATGGATTTTGGGTTAAAAAATAAAACCTAAGTGGCATTTATGAAAGCCAGGTGAAATCTTGTGGCTTCCAGCTGAAGAGCATTGAGCCTTCTCGAAAAACCCTGACTATATTAAGGGAAATCAAACTATCCCTAAGCATTGAACTATGTGTTTGACTATACGATGCTTTCTCCCACCATGTATTAAAACAAGCATTAAATAATTATATGGTAGCATCAAAGGGTAATATCTCACGGTTTTGAACTATGGAGTTTGGGTTAAAAAGTAAAACCTAAGAGGCATTTATGAAATCCACATGAAAAATTATGCCTTCCAGCTGAAGAGCACTAAGCCTTCTCGAAAAAACCTAAGGATTTTACCTCGCTTCTACATGGTGAAATGTTTTTGGTGGAAGAGTCAAGGATCTCGACCTTCTCGGCTTGCTGCCTTCTCTCGCCTTCGACCCCACTCGAGCTCTGTGTAAACACCAGCCTTGTTCCCTCGGCTTGGCTCTGGCTCAACAACGTAGGGTTTTTGGCGTTATTTCTATGAACCAGCTACTTTATTGTTTTGTTTTGCGTTGCCAATGCTGACTTTGTGCAGTTTTTAAAGGGTAAGTTTTTACCTCTATTTGCATTTCAGTTTTCGTTGGTATAAATATTTTTGTTGTAACATTTTTTAACTCTGTATTACTGTGTATGCAAAAGGTTCCAAAACTTGGTTGGTGCATTGGGCTTGGACCTATCTCTGTGGATAGGGTCTTGGTAAGACCTTTTCTATCCCGCACCCTTGCTCTTTGTGGTTCTGTGGTTGGGCCAACAAGTTCTCCTAGGTTTGGAGTCTTTGATACTTACGTGTTCCTTCATTTGAAGTGGTAAACCCTCTTGTGGTTATACTTTATGGAATTTTACAGTTGGGTATTAAAAGAAGACTCCCTCAGACCGTGGAGTTCGACAGGGGACTGTAATGTAATCCATTTGTTTAGCTTTTCTATGGATTATAATTCAAGCTATTATCGAGTTTTTATCTTGCAATTTTTTAAGTGTTTAAGTGCAGTCTTTCTACTATCGCTTTGAACTTGTAATTTTTTATTTCTGTATGTAATTCCTTTGAGGGTTTTTATTGGATTTTGTTAATTTTAGGTCATGAGGACATTGCTGAGTTCGTTTAAATAGGGTGTTGTTCCGTCAAAGAGAATTATCGGATAAATATCTTAAGTCATAAGGTTGTTGTGTTAACTGTAAAACATCGATGGTGTTATAAGAATGGTTACGTTTTAATCTTAGTGGTTTAGACTATCGTTTCTTTTGTTTCTAACTGGTTGCGAAGAAAAAGACTAACATAACGGGTTTTGATTCTTTGATCTCCTAGATTTGGAAAAATGAGTTAATATTCGCTTCTAAACCTGCATTGTAGTAGTGGGCTTAGATTAGATTTTGTTTAATGTGTTTTTAGTTTTACTTAACCCTTGCTGTAGAGACAAAGGGCCTTCCGGTTGTGAAAGTTATAAACATGATATATACAGGGTTTGAACCCTCGACTTGATCATTTCGGAACAGGTTCATTTATTATGGTTTTTAGCATATTTATATACTACTATACTAATACTGTAATAAGTATTTCGGAAAAGAAATATATCCTAGTTATTATTTTAAATTGAAAAACACTAACTACGCCTATCTATGTCAGTTGTTTACTTAGTATAGTTTTAATTACTGTATTTCTTTAAAAGAATTTAGTCTTTATGTTTTTCGAATTAAAACCCTGAATAATGTTTAGATAGTAATTTTAAGTAATATTTATTTTGCTACTGTAACATTTTACTATAGATATATATAGTATTCGATATTAAGATCCTGTGGGGTTTTTATTCAACTTCTGTGTGAATTCTGAATGAGTCTTTAAACCCTAGTTTATCTTTTGTAGATGCTTAAGCCTTTCGACTGCAACGATAGTTTACTTTAAAATATAATAGCCTTTAGACCGTACTGGATAATATTTGTAATAACTATAATTATAACATTGTTCCTAAAATAAAACTAAATAAAATCGAGTTCATTGTTTACTTAACAATGATTATAATAATCTATGAATGTAAATAAGGTTAAGCTTAAGAAAGTCAATATCCTTTATAATAAATCAGAAATTGTTTATGATATTATATGTATACATATACAGATTTTCCTGTACATAACAATTAAGATAATCTACAGCTTTCCATTAAACTTTGTAAAAAGAAAAGTGTAGCATTCTTTATAAAATCTTACACATAAATAATATCTTTCTAACTTATTCTAATACAGAAATAACTAATAGCTTAGAGAGTCCCTCGGCATTCATAAAACCTTCAGATACAGATAGAAAATAAATTCATAGATAATAGACAAAACATCTTAGAACCTGGGTAACTGGAGGAGGGGGAAAACACCAAAAGAAGATCATTCCTCCCAACCCTCTCCTGAAAGAATCCAATATCACTTGCTTTAGGACCCCTAATCCTATTCACTGAACCACCAAGACGAAGATGTTGTGTAACATCCTACACATAAATCTATGCAACTTATCAAACTCACTTGCATACTTAACTCTCAACAATTTCACTTTAGCTATCCCCTCATTGAATTCCTCTTGTGTTCCTAATATTTCAGTTTTCAATCCAGAATATGGTGGAGGAATTTGTCACCCAGCCTATGGGGAAACCAGGCAACCCTTAATGTGTCTCCTTTAAGATTATGTTTTTTTGTATCTTACTTAATCAACGATTTGATTGAACATATACTACGTCTGTAACTAATCAAAATGTTAGAACTCTCTGCAGCATATTAAGGTCTATCTCATGGCCTAGTTTTGTTTCTTTTTCCTCAGACCAGTAAGAATGCTTAAGATACTGTTTTTTGTAATGAATGGTCAAGAATGCTTAAGCTGTTGTTTTTTGTAATGAATGGTTGTGTATAGCCTGTTTAATATTACTCTCTTTTCAGTTTCTATTAAAAAAAATTATTTCAGTTTTCAGCAAATTCACAAGGCTCTAATAACTTGTAATAGAATGTAATGAGCCTCCTACTCAATTTGATGGTATTTATAAGATTTCCTAGGTATTTGGGTTAGTTTTTCAATTAAATGAGCTACCTTCTCAGTTCCTCTTGTCATGGAACATGACCACAATTTTAGGGATTTTGCCTCCTACAACAGCTAGAAAGTGAATGTTATTTCTGCCATTTTTCATTCAACCTTCTACAGCAGATCATTCCTCCTAGTGGGTCAGTGAAAAATGTTCAATAGTATTCTTTGGATAGGTGTCTCCTCTTTTAATTATTTAAATAATTAAAATATTCAATTTCATTCATCCTTGACCATCCTTGGGCATAAAACTTTACAATAACTTTTAACATAATGTTTTTCTCATACATAAAAATGTTTTTTCAGTTCTTGGTGGGTTACAACCCACCACGATTTTCTGTGCGCTCCACTGGTGATGATGGTTTTCTTGAAATTCGGTCGGACTTTCTCGGGGTAATGCATCAGGGGGTCACCCAGGCCTTGGTGCTAATGTAATTGAGCAATTCGAGCTTGGATGAGGAGGAGTGCCATTAATGGAGGGTTCCATGCCTTTGGAAATTATAACTTTGACGATGTGATTTGATTTACAAATCTCACCAACAACCACCGATTGAATGAATGTTCAACCACTGAACATGGAAATCTAGGCAATATAATGAGCACATTGTTCTGTAGACATTGCATTTGAGTAAGACAAGGCGAAGTGTAATTACAATTTTGAATCGACGTCTCCCATGCTTGAGAATAAGGAACATTAAATGTGTTCATGATTCATGTCAACCTAAATCACAGAGTATAGATCTAGGACAAGCGTTGTATTATTTTTTAAATTTTCGAATATAAATCAACGTGACAACTACCTATGTGATGGATGAACGGAATAAATAATATGCTTACGTTATCCTGTCACTTGGGAGGGAACTCCAGAGGTGTGAGTAGTTCCTCCCATCCAATTATTAGCGTACAAAATAGCAAAATCACAAAAAATTAAATAATACAAATAATTTAGCTTTACAAAAACAAAAGTATATAATAAAAAATAAAAATAAAACTAATACAACCTCTGGTAGTCATTGATGAGGAAGCCCTATTTCCTTTTCCTTTAATGCAGTAGAAAATAAAGTGATGGAAAACCTTACCACCACACCAACGCTAAGATCACCTCGCCATCAGGTCATGGGAAGGGAAAATCAAGGACGACGATAGCTACTTTTGCCTAGGACATGGGAAGGGAAAATCAAGGACGACAACAACTACTTAGGTTAAATTGGATAGCGATATTCTAGCTAAACCACATTAATCATTGTTTTGGATCTTTCCATACTTTTAAATATATATGCAAGTGGTAGTAGTATTGTGGTGAATTTTAAAATATTTTTGATTTTAAAATATTCCTTTTTATTATAAATCATGGGAAATAATTAATACGCTTCACTTAGAGTTCTCAAATTCAAGCCACTCTATCACAGTAACTACTCAATATTTTATCATTCACTCATCACCATGATATACAAAAATAATGAAATCTTGTCTAAATCTTTTGTCTTAAATCCCTTGTAATAACGGCTTAATATACCATATTTAAACATTATAATCATGTGGAAACTGGACTTAGGGTTGTTTAAAGATTTTAAACATATTCTCCATTTGCGTGCACAGATTTTAAAAAAAAAACTTGCAAATAATATATCAATTCTCCATTTGTTGCACTGAAAAACATATAAACCAACTATGTAATACAAACTTGCAAATAATATATCAATTCTCTATTTGTTCCACTGAAAAATATATCAACCAACTATGTAATGAAAATAATACTTGGGCTATCTAGATAATTGATCATTAATGATATGATACAAATATTACCTGCAACAGTATTATCGTTTTTAGTGGATACATAGACTACAACAATATGGATTAATATGTGGGGGATACAGATAATTAATTACCTAATACAAACATTACAATATTAGCATTTACGATGCTTCTAGAGACTACAAGAATATGCATAAATGCATGCCCCATCCACTGCAACAAATCATTTGTGTGGATATGGAACTAATTTGCGCAAGTAACAAATTGATTTGCATAGGTAATAAGAGTATTAATAGAGTGCCATATTAATATGATATTAATTACCACAATATGACCTGCACAGTCAAATAATGAATTGATACCCCACATCCATGGCAGTGTGCAATAATGTGCAGCGATACCCTGTAGCATGATAATCCATGGCAACCTGCCTTTCAACTACACATTATGTGGTTTTAACGACAAAATGGGTGAGTAATGGATTCGATAGAGGGGAAAGGGTTTGCATCTTGAGAGATTTGATCCCTCTCGGCACTTAGTAGAGCTACATTTAAGATGGATCTATGGTGGTGTATTTGCAATAATAATTGGTTTGCTTTAAATATTTGTGTTTTTTTGTTTGTACAAGGATCCAACAGACATATTGAGACGAGAGATTTGACTTTAAGATTATAATTTGAAATGTGAATTCTCTAATATATAATGAGACGAAATCATTTAGTTATAAAGTTAAATAAAAAAGTTATATATAAATAAAGTAAAACATAATCAAAATTATATTAACAAATATATATAATATTATTGATACACATAAAACTAAAAATTTAAAATTTTGTAATATTTATAAAAAGAAACTGTAATGTTTTAATTTCCATTATTTACTTTAGAAAGTTTGTCTAATATAAAATAACAAGAATTTAACTTACTTCTAAGTAGACTAATTGAAGCCTGCACTTCTTCTCGAGCAACCAACTTAGTTTTTGTAGCCTTTGAAACCTCAACAATTTTGGGGACTACTCTCCTCCCATCCAAATTCCTTGGAAATTAATGAGGTCCCCAAGCCCCTCAACAACTAATCCTATGCCACTATATAATATCCTCAACCAACACTACTCCTCAACCTCTTCTTCCCATAGATCAATCCATGATACAATAAAACTACAACAAACTACTCAATCATCAACGAGTCCCAAGAGAAATTTAACATAAGAATTTGAGTATACCCTCTTCCCATCCATTAAACCATCTCATCCAAAGATGGACTATCAAGCTATGCCAACAAGACAATAGACCCCAATGAACCATCCTCTTCTTTATACAAAAAATAACACTTTCAATCAACAACTCCCAAACTCACTAGACCAAAAAAACACCCTCTCCTTAGTCTTTATCTATGTAATTAGACTTTTATAATTATGTTATTTTGAGAATCATTTGAATGTTTAAGAATCATTTGAACATATCACATTTAGATTAAATATCCAATCATTAACATGTAATAATAAAGTTAACAATATAGCAAACTTTGAAGAAGACTTGTTAATATTGAACTTTACAATATAAACACCTTTTTATTCATTATATATTCAACTAACTTAAGTTTATTTTAAATATCAAGTTATTTAAAATATAAATAAGTTTGAATTTATTAAATATAGCAAACTTTGAAGAAAACTTGCAAATATTGAACTTCACAATATAAATAAATTTGAATTTATTAAATGTGATTAACTTAAGTTTATTTTAAATATCAAGTTATTTAAAATATAAATAACTTTGTATTTATTTAATATCTATGAAATATAATAAACTTAAATTAAAGTTAAATTTAATTTTACATGTGTGTATATCTTAAAATTTTGGGGTGGACTACTATTAGTATGTGTTTTCATCTATGTAGGAGAATAAGCAAGTGTAATTGGATAAATTAAACTTCAACTTCAACTACTATGAGCTTAACTCCATTGATGATACAACTATTTGCTTAACTTCAACTCTAATCCTAGTTATATTGGATAACTATTAGATAACTATTACGTTAACTCTTAAAACGTGGTAATAACAAACTATTTGATGAACGTGTAGTTGTATTCTAATGACTCCATCTCTTAGCCTTAGAAGTCGACCTTCACTGCAATGAAACCATCTCTTAGCTTTTCATTTGGTAGTGTAGCATCATGAGAAACAATCAGTGAAGTAATGTGCTCTGAGGGAGATAGACTTAATACAATTTATAAATATGAATAAGAAGGGTGAGGGTTCTCAAAAGTATTTGTTTTGATCAAGATTTGATTAGCGGATGAATCCATAACTTCTATTAAACTATATATTAGTGATTTATTAATTTATCAAATGTATTTTTATCGACGTATTCCAAACATATTAATCTTATCAATATAATTATTACTAATATCTTATATACCATATATCATTTTTCATTATAAATTTTTCACATAATGGAATACAACCCCAGTCAAGCTCAAGCTCGTTTTCTTGTGGAAGCTTAATTGTGATCTCTCTTAAGAAGGATATATAATATATGCCTCCCTTAAAAATGATAATGGCATGCATTGAATAATATCATATAAAAAAAAATTTACCCTATTCCATGTAAAAGATCTTTTTGGATACCTTAGATGTGTTAATCTCTTTATCAAGATAAAGATATGAATTTAGGTTACCATATCTTCAAGACATCCTTACGGTAAAAGAAAGTTTATTTTTTATGAATTGTTGGTGTGATAATCTCTTTATCAAGATAGATATGATCCTCAATATGTATGGAATACACCCTTTTATTGAAAAAAAATGAATAAGTATTTAGAATTTAAAAAAATAATTAGAATAAGTACTTAGAGGATGTCAAATAGTTTAAGTAGATTTTTGGAGTTTGAATATTTAAAGACAAACTTGGAAAAATAATACATGGAAAACATTTATTTATTTGTTTATTTGTGTTTTTCTTGAGAACACGCCTTAAAATCAAATTTGTTTGGTTAAATTTGGAGGGGAGGTGGAAGAAGATGTCATTTAGATCCTCTAAAAATTTCAAACTCCAATTCCAAGTATTGGCTGGCTATATGCAAGTCAAAATCCTACACCCTTGTTTCTACATTAATGTAGAAAATTTTCCACAAAGGTTTTTAAAATAGGAACAACCTGGGCACAATACCTAAACTCAATAAATTTTAATGAAATTTCAAGTGAAGGTAAAAGATGGTGTATTTAGCAACATTTCCAAAATTTAGTCCTTGGATCCAAGATATGAGTGTACTCTAATAAAATTACTAGGTCTTTTTAGACATAGAAATAAAATTTGGAAATCTCTACATGTTGATTCTAGATTTGGTGTGGAGTCTAAACTCCTTATACACATTTCAAATTTGGTGTGAATAAAGAATATGATTTCCTTTACAACATAACCATTATCCATAGTATGATTCCAAGATATGAGAGCATGCAAATGAAAAATGCTAGACCATTATTGTTGCTAAAAATATGAGAAAACAAGAAATAAAACATAGATTTCAAAACAAATGTTTTTTGGTGTGCAAGATTACAAAAACTATAAGGATGATCTTTCATCAAACTCCCCTAGTTGGCAATATTTTAGCATCATACTAAAAAGTAATAGATGTTTCAACCATTACTAGATGTCTAATCTTCTTCTTCCTTTCCTTCTTTCTTCTTCTCCACACCTCACTTTATCTTCTCCTACATTTTTCTTTAGTCTTTTACTTTTCATATTTAACTTTAGGAAGCAACGAGACATGCCCACCTTTAATTCTTCCATCATCTCCTTCAACTTTATCAACTTCTCTACAACCAACTGTCACTCCCTGTCAATGAGGCTAAATGCCTCAGACTAGTCCCACTCAATGGTGCTTACTTTCTTCCCATCCTCACTCTTTTGCACAACCACCATTGTCTTATCAAACACCATTAATGGTTTCTTTTCAATCATCTCCTCGCTCTATTTTGATTTGGATGTAACCACTCCTATGTTGTTGGAATCATCTTTAGTTCAACTCTACATATGCTCTCGTGGTTGTGCTTCTTCATCTTCTATGTGATCTAGCATCCAATTTTCTTGTTATAATTTTTTCTCCATAATGAACACATCAAGGGTTCCTTCACCTTCATCATCTTCATTTTTTATTTGCTACACACCTGCATTGCTACTATAAATATTCATCTCATCAACTTTTCCACTTTGGAAACATGCTTATTGCATCTTTTCTTTGGTTTGATCCACTTATTTTTCATTTGTTGCACATTCCACTATACCCACAACAAAATCAACACAAATAAACTATGGGAATCAAACATTCCCATTTAAAACCCTTCCATTATTACCTTTGTTGCAACATCATCTCCTTACAACTCCACTATTGCAAGACCACACTCTTTTGCAACACCAACTACTGCTACAAAATCACTCATTTTTATAACATATGCCCCCTTCAACTCTATTTCTACAATATACCACTCATCTCTACAACACCATCTTTAACTGCAAATCCTTCTTGTGCACTCACGTTTGGCATTTTATCCACAACATGAACTTCACACACACTTTTCTCGCCAATTGTATGCTACTTTAAAAATAAATACTTTTCACAACTACATTTGGAAGGATTTATTTTTCCTTCCACTCTCTATACCCCCTCTATTTCGTTTTCTCCACCAAGAATTTCTCACTTCCAAGGCTAATTGAAAACCCTTCTCTATTGTATGCACCTTCTTTACATACACTTTTTTCTTAATGAGAAATTTAGTCCCATCACAAATTGCATGATTTCTTTTTTTCCATCCCTTACAATACCGTTTTTCCTCTCTTACGATACAATACATTGAATGGGTAAAAGAGGAGGACTGTCTAAAATATTCCAAGGAAATTTGGATTCATTTTAATGGATTATCTACAATCTCTATTGTTGTACAGGTTTTGGATAATTTAAAGAGAGCAAAGTAGGTTTTTGTAACTTGGTCAAAGGTGAAAAAACCAAAGGAAGGAAGGATTATTGCAATAGGTGGAAGACAAAATGCAATTTTTGTACAATAGTGATTGTTTTGGATTTCTTTTAGAAGATTTAAAAACAGATTTATATCCTTTGGAAGACAAGAAGAAAGAGATACTAATTGAACAGGGAAAAGAAGGGAGATTGAAAATCAGGGCCTTATGGTTACAAGCAGGGGATGAGAACACCAAAACAAATCACTAGTATACAGAGATGAGAAAAAATAATAGCTTAGTCTAGAATATTTCCATGAACAATTGAATATCGGCTACAAGTTTTATTGGCATTGCTAGATAAGGGGTGTATTTTAAAGAAATATATTTATCATGAAAAAAGAATAATTATAGTATTGGAAGTCTTAAAATTGGAATCTTATTTTCCATTTTTTTTTAATAATTAAGATAACCAAGACTTAATTGAAAAAGTTAGTAAAGAGGAACAATAAATAGTACTGCAAATCTTCGAAAAAGACAAGAATATAGGTTTATATGGACTGCAAGTAGAATTCTTCTTTGGATACTTTGATTTTATTGGTGAAGATTTAAGAGGTGTAATTAAGGAATCATAAGCTACATGGAATATTGTGTTTGCTTTCAATGCAAATTTTATAGCACTCATACCTAAGACTGATAAACCAAACTCCTTTGATTAATTTAGACCTATATCCCTTTGTAATTGCATTTACAAAAGAAACTAAAATCATTGATTGGCACTTAAAGTCTCTTCTCTCAAACAAATGTTTTTGAAGAGTAGTTTGGGATCTTAGAAGGGAGAGAAATTCATGAAGTTGTTGGAGTGGCACATGAAGGTATATAAACTATAAAGGTAAAGTGGATCAAGGAAATGGTTTTAAAGCTAGAATTTTCAAAATCATGTGACAAAGTTAATTGGATTTATCTAAAAATTATTTAGATTTAGTTGGTTTTTTGTGCACCTTTTGTCTCTTAGGGTTTTCCCTTCTATTTTGCACTTCTTAGAAAAAATTTCAAATCCATTCTCGTAAAACTCCCCACCATTATTTTTTCCTCAACACCTTTATTTTATCATATGTCGGGTTCTCTACAAGAGCCTTAAATTCTTTAAATTTATAAAATAATTTAGATTTCTTTGCAAGGAAATAAATCTATGTATGTGTAGCTTGAGAAATATCTATAAATGAAACATAATACATAGATTTACCTAAGTATGGAATAATATTAGGTCCAAACACCTCAATATGTATTAACTCTAAGATTTTATTTACTCAATATACCTTCAACCATGTCTTTACCTTGTAATGCTCGAAGGTCGTTCTCTTCAATATATCTCAATCTTTGATGTCATACAATTGTATTTCCTCCAGAGACAGTAGGTAATCTATCTTCTTGATATCCACCCTTAGTCACAACAGAATTGTTACACCCATAATTGATTGTGCTTTCGAACAGTTTGTACATAGTTCCATTGTGAACTCCCTCATCAATACCATTTATCCTCAAAACATTTTGCATCTTTCTTTTGCAAACACAGTCTGTATGCCCACATCACCCATATTTATAATGGATATCAAGTTTCTAGCCAGCTTTGGAATGTGAAAACACCCCAGGGAGAGTTGTAATCCTCATCCTTGAGAAGCAATTTAACTCTTCTATGTCCTATGATTATGGTTGTTAAGACATCTCCTAAAAAAACATCACTTCAATTATACTTCTCCTATTCACATAACCATTCCGTGTGATGAGTCATATGAAAATACACACATGATTTAATCATCCATACACCATGATATGAATGGGTGCTTGTAAAAGAAAATCACACAACCCCTCCTTATATTCAGGATTTATTCATCTCTATGGAGACAAAATCATCAAATTCACTTTATTTATCAACATTTTTAGATCTGCAATCTTTCTTATAATGCCCAAGTTTACCAAATTTCCAATATTTCCTCAAATATGTTCCTAGATATTTAGATATACCCTTAGATTTAGTTTTCCACCTTGAAGCCTTATTGTTCTTTCTAACTTGGGGACAACCTCTCATGAACAAGGAATCCATGCTCTAACTATCCATGGTTTTCCATCTCATTTCCTTTTATAGCAGGGATGCCACTATTTCCTCACACTTTCATGTGGCTTGACAAGAACTACATATTGCTACAATTAATTTATCCCATACACCTAGCTGATAACATAAGAATGTATTACATTTATCTTCTTCCTCAATCTTAATACCAATAGAGGTAGGATGACTTTCCAGAGTGTTAAAGACATTTAGATGATATGTCAATAAGGAATTATCATCTATCCTAAGGTGAAACAACTTTTTAATAAAAAACATTTTTCCTAAGGACTTTGATTGATATAAACTCCAAAGTGTATTCCATAGATTCAATGCACTATCTACTCCAGATACATTCAACAACATTGAATATGGTAGGAAAATTTGAATTATATTCCTTTCCCTTCTTTCCTACTTTTCCCAATATTATTTCATTCATCTACTAGATTGTGTACTCAGATCCATAGAAATCCATTGTTCTCTATATACAAGATCTTCTACCTTGAGCTTCCATAGCTCAAAGTTCCAATTGTTAAATTTCTTAATATGGATTCTATAACTACTTTCCATTCTCTTTCAACACATGAATCACCACTACAAATCTCCCATTAAACCTAGATTTATCCCATACCCAAGATCAACTTGCTCTATCAAATAAGTTGAACCCTCAACAATAGAGGCATCCCCTCAAGCCAATAATCGAGCATTGATACCACATTACCACATGTAAGTTTTAAACATGTGAAGTGAAACAATGTATATATATCCTTAAACAAAAGCAAATATCAAAGCAATTATACACACATAGTACACAAAGATTTACCATGGAAACACTTAACTAGCAAAATTGGCAAAAACTTAGACCTACACCACTATATTTTTCATTGTGTTTCTTAATCATTTAGGATAGAATATTTAGGTATTATGCAATATCCAAAACCCTAATTTTTTTAACTTATATTAGATTGATACCCCAACCCTTAACCCATATTAATTAATTATTTTTCGTAAAAATGACCCAAAACCATGAACCCCACAGTTTGGGGCTATCACCCCTCATTAAAGTCCACTTTGTGGAGCAACGGGTGTCGATATTCTCCTTCCCCACCGCCCCGCCCAACCTAACCCCTCCATGACCCCAATGAGCCATGTAAGGTGACACGACCTATATGCAAAGAATATAACACATACCCAACAATAAATTCATTATGGATCAATAGAGGAATGGTAGAGGATCCCTACAAAAAATTCAAAAAGTGTATCCACTTTCTATAAGGCACTGGTAGCTTTTATTTACCCTTAGTGGGTAATGGTCTAATATGGAAAAATGGTATGGATCCAAATTTTAGGTGGGATTGGATATGTGAGTAAGATGTGGAAACAAAATTAAACTTCATTTGCGAGCTACAGGACTTGTTATATTGTTACAAGTGGTGGACCATATCAACAAAACTATATGGGAACATAATTGGATGGTTGGGAGAGAGTTGGGCTTCAATGTTGTACATATTGAGATTTAAGAGAATTATATTGAGAATTTTTGTATCAACCCAGTAATATTGAAGGATGAGGGGGACTCTCATGTCTAATCAAAAAATCTAAAATGGTTTTTACATACCAAATGATGGTTATAAGTTTTTACTATTGCAAGGTAAATTAGATCCATTGAAGTGGTGGTGGAAGGATATATAGTGTTTTAAATGTCCGTCCAAAGCTCAAATATTCATGTGGATGCTTCTTAACAACAAGGTCCCTACTTGGGACATGCTTGAAAAGACGTATTTTGCAAGATTTGGATGGTGCATTCTATGCATAGACATGAGGAGACAAATTTTCATTTGATCTTGAGTTTTCCCTTTTTGGATTAGGTTTGGGCCGAGATAAGAAGTCTTATTGGTTTGGTAGGATCATGGTCTACGGATTCCATTGAAGAGAATTTGACGAAGTGGTGAGATCATGCAAACACAAAAAATTATAAAGCTTTTCCATCTATTTTGGCATTGGCATATGCTTTTCCAGGAATTTTATAATCTTTGAGGACAAACTGGTACATACATTGGTTGTAATAGTGCAACGAATTAATATAATGGGCTCTTTAAGCAACAAAGGAATGTGAGAATTTCCATAATGATAATCATGAGGAAGTTATCGGCAAGAGCATGGAATGGACATATTTTTATGGAGCCTGTCAAGGAGAACCTTAAATAGGAGGTATTAGAGGATTTTACATTTTTCATAGACTCATTCTATAATTTCAAAGACATGGTTTGTCAAGGATCTAAAAATCTCTCATAGTTGTGGGATTTAAGTCTTCTTCTTACATTAGCATTCAAATATGGACAAACTTATCTACAAATATTTGGTGACTCAATGCTAGTGATTAGGTGAGTAAAGGGAAATTATATTATGATGAACTATCATCTACAACTTCTTATGGATGAAACAATTATCAAGGAAAATTCTTTTAATATCTATCTTTCAATCACATTTTCAAAGAAAGGAAACAAGAGGTAGATGCTTTGTCCAAGGAAGGCCTACACCTCCCTTGAGGTAATGGGTTCGTATTGGAGGTTAGCGATGGTGGAGATTTGAATTTTAACTTGTATATCTTCTTTAATTTTAGTGTGGTCTTTCAAGATAAATGTTATTATTTCCTCATATGCATTGTTGTGTTTTCTATTTTAATATTATTTCCTCATAGAGGCTTTTTTGAACCTATAGGTAGTTAAGCTATGTAAGCAAGATATTGATATATTGATGATTGTAACCTATGTCCGTTTATTTAGGTCTCTGAGGATAAATCTAAAATCAAGTCTGACACTCTGTGTCTCTTATTGTGGGCATGTAAAGACAACTTCAACATAAATAAGTTTAAAATGTCTACTTGATATCATTTTAATATGAAAGGAATCAATTACAAATTTTCTTTCTAAAATAAAAATAAAATAAAACACATATGTACCAAAATCCCAAAATAACATAAAAGTAGAAATAAACAGTAATCCAACCCATTGAGAAAGAAATAAAGAGACAAATAAGAAGTCTCTTCAAGGGGGAATCCTCTTTATACATTGTATCAAATGTGCAAGACAAGATAAGATGATCCTTAAACTAGGCCTTATATATATAGGCTAGGACCTTAATTGTAATTGTTCCCTTTGTATCCTATATATATATATAGGCCTAGTTTTAGGATCATCTCATCTTGTCTTGTGCATTTGATACAATGTATAAAGAGGATTCATTCATTTTCTTAATTTTTAAATTTTATTGATTTGGTTTTTTATTGGTTTAAGTCATTGTGATGTGATTTTATTCTCTTGATATATGTAATTTTGTTCTATTACTTTTTAGAGTTAACCAATAATTTCAAAATAAAATAAGATAAAAATTCTAAGTGGTCATGACTTTGGAGGCTCTTACATGACATATGCATATCACTACAGTAGATGATGCAAGGGTGCCTTTCATTCTTATTACAATGAATGCCTCACATTTCAACCTCCACTTGGAAAACCTACATACATAATCCATAGATTGGTAACTAGCATGCCCCGAAAACTTGCATACATACTCCATTGACTGGTAACTAGCATGCCCCACCTGTTAACCTACATAGTTTCCATTATATCTATTATTTCTTATCTTATAGTATGCACAGGGATATCATGAATGCTTATGCATCCTCTTCTGTCTAGGATTTGCAAGTTTTTGCAACTTAACCTTGATCAAAAATAGTTTGACATGAAAATTTTGTGTGAGGTGCCAAGCCCATGCTTCTCAAAGGTTGTTGACATGGAGGATAATAATTCAGCAGTAAATCACTTTGATATAGTGCTTTTTCATAATTTTAATAATGAATTCCACACCACCTCAAGAAATATCTTGTACTTAACCTGACACCACTTCCTATCAATGATATCAAATTTTACACTGAATTCTTCATTACATGCCCATATTTCTTAATTATTTCACCACAAATATACATTATTAAATCAATTTCAAATAAATCAATGAATTTTCCATGTAAAGAAGTAGGTAGCTCTTTTACAATTTCTAAAAACAAAACAATATATATCATAGAAATAGAGTAGGCAATATATTTTATTACAAGAAAGTTAACGTTATTATATATTGGATAAGATTAATGACCCAATATCTTCAAACCTAATTAAAAGATATCAATCAAATCCAACTGATTTCCTATCAATGAAAACAACATCTCCATGAAAATATGCATTGAATACTCACATGTCTCTATTACTTCACTGCAAATATACATTATTAACTCAATTTCAATAATTCATTGAATTTGCCATGTAAAGAAGTATGCAACTATTTTAAAATTTCAAAAAGAGAAATAGTATGTATGGTATACTAGTTGACAATCTATTTTATTACAAGTGATTTGGCATTGCTAAACATAATTTCGATAAGAGGGAGAACCAAATATCTTCAGACATAATTAAGAGATCTTGATCGAACCCAAATCATTTTCTAGCATACATGTGATTTCCCTATCATGCTTAGTGTTCAATTGTTATTTATCTTCTATGGTCGGGGAGTTGTCGAAATAAATTATCGCTAAGAGGAAAGGATTAAAATTCGATGCCTTAGTTTTTCACCTCATGAAAAAGGGTAGCTAAACATATAGATGAAATCAAGAAGCATGTGCTTATCAAGGGTTATGGACATGCAAGATAATAATCCATTTGTGAATCTCTTGGTTGTACTACTTTGCCATAATTTTCATCATGAATTTTGCATCATGTTAGGAAATATCTTATACTTAACCCCGCACTACTTCATGTCAATGACATCAACTTCTTCATGATATTGTTTCTTTCATACTGTATTTCTATATTATTTCACTACCTGCCATACATTATTAAATTAGTTTCAAACTATACATTGAATTTTCCATGTGAATAGTAGGTAGATATTATAAATTTTCAAAAAAAAAGTATCATATACATATACTGGAGAATATGTTTTATTACAACATAGCACATATGGTTAGATAAGGAGTGAAGAGAAACCTAAATTTTATAGTTAAAATCATAGTATACATATACTGGTAATTTGATCTATTACAACCAATCGCACATTGTTAGATAAGAGGGAGTGAATAGAAACATGAATTCTATAGTTAAAATCATGTTGATAGTAAACAAATAGTCCAAGATTGTATTCAAATGCTTGACTAAACCAAAATGTTGTGACTCCATGGTCCCATTTTGGATTTATCTCCATGGTCCCATTTTGGATTTATGATCTCCATGGATGACCTTGGCTTATGTATAAATTTTGAATATATATATATATATATATATATATATATATATATATTGGAAAGGTTGGGGTGGTAGCACAACATAAAAAATATTTTGTGATACTTTCAAATATGTATTTTCTTTCTCAAAAATATTAAAGTAGGTTAAATCATTTATGTATGCCTTTTATTAAAAAAAAACAAATAAGGTGATGGTGATCTTGTTTCACATTTTATCTTAGTTAAAATGTACATTCTATTTTTTAAAGTTATGTTACGATGAATATTTTAGGAATTGTGTGTAAGTAGGTGGGTTTTTACTTTGTAGTGCATATCAATATCTGGGACCCAAATCATATGCATAATATTATCTACATATGCATTTTTATATATTTCTTTTTATTGTTTAATTTACCTCCAAATTTATACCCTCACTTGGTTGAGCTTAGAAACGAAGAATTATGTTGGAAATTGAAACTTCTTTATGAAGCAATGTGCTTATGCCTCCTCAAATCCTTGAAACAAAATTTGAAAAAAGTACACAAGAAGGTGGAAAGGTTAATAAAGTTGACTAGATTTGCATACACATTGATTATCATTCCATGTTCCAACTAAGCTATGTATATTCCTTGTCATATGTATAAAACTGAAACAAAATTTGAAAAAAGTACACAAGCAGGTGGAAAGGTTAATCAAGTTGACCAAGTTTGCATACACATTGAGTATCCTTTCATGTTCCAACCAAGCTAGGTATAGTCCTTTTCATATGTATAAATCATGCTAATTGAGTATCCTTTCATGTTCCAACTAAGCTATGTATAGTCCTTGTCATATGTATAAAGCATGCTAATAAATCGAGCACCTTCCTTACTTTCAAGGGAACAAAAATGGATAAAAAATAGGTTTCATCTATAAAGCTTGTAAGGTGCCATTTTTTTTTAATTTAATGAAGTATTATTTATGGATCTTGTATGAAATATGTTGTATGCTATGCTGAACATGAAATTGATGATAAATCATCGACATGCTAAGTCACCACAATGTTCCCTATGTGTAAGAAAGCATTGTAGGCAAAGGCCGATGCCAATAGGGACAATATTGAAATGAATCTAGGGCTATCATTGATGTTAAGGTTGAATTTATTCATTTAATGTTGAATTAAGGTCATGGAAATCATATCCATACATTAATTTTGTCTCTAGGACATAAATGAGATTTCCCTTAAGGGTCTATCGACGCCTCCCTTTCTCAATCTAATGACCATGATTATGGGGGTTTTATTGGCCAATAGAAAATTGAGATGAATGAACATAAATGTATGTGTGTATGAGAGAAAAGCCATGGGCACTTGTAAACTCAACTTCACAATTACTACCATGACCAACGTATTTGTCTTCTCAATTTCTTGGGAAACAATTAAATGTTGTGTTTTTATCTATAATGACACTACATAGTTTCTCTTCCCAACACTAATCATGAATTGTTTCTTCTACCTTAACATGACATTGTATTGTGTGGTATAACGATATAATGCATGAAAAGTATATGTTTCCATTTTTTCATGAATCTTCCATGTGGATATTTTCACAACCAATGATTTTAAACATTGGGTGTATCTCGCCCAAATTTTTGTGTCATTGTTTCCGATGTTAAAGGGGATGAAAAACAAAGTGAATGATGGTGACCCTAACCAACTATAGATGCAAATGACTCGTTAACTGAAAAGTGAGTGGACTTGTGCATCTTCAATATTTCAAAGTTGAGTTGACTACCCCCCATACAAGATAAAAGGAGAGGTTACCTTTTGTTAATTTTGTTGGGGAACCTCTCATCCATGAACTATTGAAAAAAACAAGAGAAAACAAGTGAACGATTTTCCAAGATAATAGCTGGTGTAAAAATACATCGTTACAACACTTAAGAACATTGAATCATGATCAGAACATCACAATGCATAATGACCATGAAATATATCTCAAATTCACATGTTCGACAACCCATAGGGTCACATATTTATAGTTTCTAGATCTAAACAACTACCTTAAAGTAAGGAATATTCAGTCAAAGAATAGGGATATTTGGTCCAAACTATTTCTGTAGAATCCGCAACATCCCAAATTTTAGTCAGTTGTTCAACTAATTCTTCAATCATTCATCTGACTTGCTTGGTTGGTCCTCCAGTCGACTGCTCTGCTAGTTTCCTACCATCTAACGACTAATTATCTCTAGAAGATACAGAGGTGTGATGAACCATCAATACCTTAGGTTCCAACACCCCCCATCAACACAATGCTCTAGATATTCAAGAGGCAGAATTACTTGCTTTGAATACCCCCCCCCCCCAACATAATTGCAGCTTCCTGAAGCCCAAGCATAGCCCAACGTTTCACAAACTTAACTTCTGGAAAAGGCTTCATAAATATATCAATGACCTGATCATCTATTCTTCAATAAAGAAGTGAGACGATATTCTCTTGTACCAACTATATCAGATAATGAACATAGAGTTTGACATGCTTCATCTTTCTATGGGCGACAAGATTATGAACAACTTGAATAACACCCTTGTAATCACAATAAATAACAATGGATCCTTTGAACAAGAAATCCAAGATCATTGAGAAGTTGATGAAGCCAAACTACCTATGTTCCTACATTAACAACACCATGATACTTTACTTCTATACTCAAAAGAGAGATTTCCTTTTGTTTCTTACACGACCAAATCAGGGATCTAGATCTCAATTGAAAGATATTGTCAAAAGAATACTTTCGTTCATCAATGTCACCACCCTAGTCAAAATAAGTGTACCCAATTAATGGCTCAGAGTTGCGATAATACTTGATACCAAACTAATTAGTATTTTTAATGTATCAAACAACTATCTTTGCAAATTTCTAGTGGATTTCGTGAGGATCCTTCATGAATCGGGAAACCACACTAATAGCAATGGAGAGATCACATAAATTGTGCATTAGATAAATCAAAATACTAACCAACTATCGATAAAGAGTGGTGTCAATTCATGGAGTATCATAGTATTTCACCAAATCTACTACCGACAGATAAGGTGGAGAACACAACTTAAGGTGTATCTTGAATAGTTTCAAAAGATCCAAGGAATATTTAGGTTGGTAAAAAAATATACCATCATGCACATGTAAAACTTGAATGCCAAGAAAGAAATGAAAAATACCAAGGTCAATCATTTTAAATGTATCTACAAGTTGCTTCTTCAAACCCAAAACGAGATTGACATTATTTCAAGGTATGATTAAGTCATCAACATACAATTCCACAATTAAAATATCACAATAAATATAAATATTGCCATCATATTCACAATGTTTTAAGCCAAGATTGACAAAGACCTGATCAATCTTCTCATATCAAGCACAAGGTACATGTTTCAAACCATACAACGACTTCTTTAGTCATTAGACAAGACTAGAATTTATCACAAAACCAGGAAGTTTCTCCATATAGATTTCTTCGGTCAGATCTCCATGAAGAAAGGAACTTTTAACGTCTATTTAATGAAGCTCCTAACCAAAATAAACAACAAGAGAAAGATTAGTAAAACATAATTCATCTTAGCAACAGCGAAAAAGGTTTCATTGTATTCAATGCCTTCTTGCTAAGAGAATCCCTTGGAAACCAAACGAGACTTGCCGTTTAATAGCACCATCGAAGGTAAACTTGGTCCTAGAGACCCATCCACACTTCACGACATTCTTTCCTTAAGGTCAGAGAACAAGTTCCCATGTATGATTCTTTTTCAAGGAATCAATTTCAACAGACATAGTAGTTTCCCATTCTAGGATACCTTAAGCATCATCATATGTATCAGGATCACAAGTTTCAAGAACATGTGCCATTAAGGAAACATTACCAATATTGTGTCTGACTTTGAAGACTACCGATCAATAGTAGGATTTCCAACATTTGATCTAGCAACTTCAATTGTCTTAACAAATTAGCCACCAAGGTAAGCAAGTTGTCAATGATTCTAGCCGGTTATCATCAGTCATGTGATTTGAGGAATTCAGAAAATCAACTTAAATAGTCATAGTTGATCGACTACCAGCTGACTCAAGAGCATAATTTATCGATCTAGTTGGGAATCCATAGATGGGTAAGTGAATATAGATTCATCAAGAACGTCAAACATATCACTATTCATTGGACCACAATTCAACAGATTATTGCCTAAATTCATCTCCAACTATCAGAATTTGAATCAATATGATATGTTGTTTCATAGGATCAAATACTCTATAGTATTTTTTCCATTGGAGTATCCCATCATGACGCAATCATGTCTCTTTGAATACAATTTCTTTATGTAGTTATCACTGATATGCACCCAAGAGAAACATCCAAATGTTCTAAGATGTCTGACTGATGGTTTCCTACCATTCCACTTCTTGATTGGAGTCATGTCCACGACTACTCTAGTCGATACAATATTCAAGAGATAATTTGAGCATTAGACGATTTCTCCCCAAAATTTTGTTAGGATGTCTTTGGTATACAATAGGCATGTGACCATTTATACAAAATTTTGATTCTTCCTCTCTATGAAACCATTTTGATGAGGGTTGTGAGGGACATATCTTTGTCAATAAATACCACTTTACAAGATATATTCTTCAAACTTTCATCTCACATATTCACCATTGTTCTCTGATCTCAAACATTTAATGGGTCGACCAAACTACTTCTCATCCAGTGTTCTAAATTCCTTCAATATTTCAAAGAATTTACTCTTATTCTTCAAGAAACAAACCCATTTAAATCGATAGAAATCATTAATAAATATTAAAATATACTTCACAACTACCAATGAATGTTTATTCATTCAACAAAGATCATTGTGAACAATATCTAGTTAGTCCTATGCATGCCATCATTTCCTTGAATCAAAGGGTTCTTGATGATGATTTCCAAGCATACATCCTTTTCAAACTCCATTAGGTGGAACAATCTTTGGGATACTATGATGCAAACCAGAACCTTCTTAGTCTACATACGAGGATCCATAAGCGTATTTAGCATCAACACACTCAACATAAGCATTACAAGAAATTTGGGTCTAAAATAGGCCTTATAAGAAAAAGCACCAACAATAAGTTCATGTGAGTTGGAATTCAAGAACCAATAGAATTCCAATAAAATGAGTCAACCATAATGGTTGAATTGACATATTTGTCATAAAAAAAACTACTTTTTTTGTTCGTATTTTCAACATATCTCCCTATGTTTTTACTCAAATTTAGATTGTGAGAGCCCATTGGATGTGAAATTTGATTCTGCATCTAACGAGTACCCACACTGCATACTTTTGACAGACCCCACTACCCCAAAAACAAGAAATACCTGAAAAAATGTGATGATGACATCATCATCACATTTTTTCAGGTATTTCTTGTTTTTGGGGTAGTGGGGTCTGTCAAAAGTACGCAATGTGGGTACTCGTTAGATTTGGAATCAAATTTCACATCCAATGAACTCTCTCGATCAAAATTTGAGTAAAAACACAAGGAGATATGTCAAAAATACAAACACAAAAAATAGTTTTTTTCTTTTTTCCTCCAAAATTAATAAATATTATTTTATTATTTTCCTTAGGAGGCCCATTTTAGACCTCAAAATTCCTCTAATTCACAAAATATTCTCGATTTCATTGAGATACCAAATAAACTCAAAATAATTAACGCGTGGCTTTATTTCGAGTTTATACACAAGAATAAAGGTATAACAGACTAGATTTCCTATAAATCAATACATAGGTGAGAACCATACCAATACCTCTTTCATTGCACTCAGGAAGAACCATGAGACTACTCTCTCATCTAGTTCGACTCATTATTCTTCTGATATGCTTCGGCCTTCAGATTATCATTCATTCATACTATCACGCATTAATCCCATGCGATTTTACCGATTACAAAGAACCTAATTCACTAATGACCACCCGTTCTCTTCTTCAAATGAACACTGGCCTTCGATATTTTGATCTCTCTCCTTCTCCAAGTCTTGTCTTTCCTGTAATTTGTATGTATACACAAACAATTTTCGAGCATATACCAAAATTTCAACAAGAAATTATCCTCCTTATCCCGTTTATAGACATACAATTCATAAAAATATGAAATATGCTTCTAATATCTGAACAATGCGATTGTGCATGCCTAATTCTCATAATACACAGGTAGAAACATCTTTATATGAGAACGAATACAACATCTCTCTTCAATTCACTAATTTTATTCAATCATAGTGTATAAATACATCAAATTCACTAAAATCACTATTTAATTTCTCAGAGCTTGAATACAATTTAGAGATTGAATTACATAGGAACAATTTGCCACAGTTTTGTCCTGTTCGCTCAAGAAATCTCATATTCCGATCCTTTCTCTTCGAACTCCCTCTCAAGCTAGCGAGCTAAAAAAAACTTCTCGAGCTATCACACTAGCTATCTACAATGAACCTCTAATTGTGTTTAAATGCATAAAGCAAATCTGTTACAGATCCATAATTTAGGGGAAAAAACTAATTTTAGACTTTTTTCTATGACTCGGCTGCTTATCAGCTAAAAACGCGCAACCAACACTAAACTCTCAACCAACACTAATTTATTACAACATAGGATTCTAACATCCTTTTATTTAAAAACTAATTTCTATTTTAATTAAAAAAAAAAATTACAAATGAGACGTAGTCTCTTCTAAAATGTCCTACTTTACTTTGTGAATTCATAAATAACTCCACCCTTCTTGAACCTATGCTCATGCATCAGACTTCCCATCTTGATTTTGTTCATGGGCTCCTGTCCATGATTTCCCTCTCTACTGTTTTTCTGTAACATTGCAACAGACACCCAAAGTTTAAATATGGGTATTGTTATCATCTTGAATAGTCCCCTCAGCCATCTCTTCCAACATTCTTTTAGAAACAGGTCCACTGGTTCCTCTGGTACATATTCAGCTGTCATAGAACACTTTTGTTCTTTCTTCATCTGACCTACAAACAATATGTCAGAAGTTTAACCTTCATCTGCATTTGAACATATCAATTTTCCTGTTACAAAAGAAAACAAAAAATATATTAGCATAAAAAAGCTTGTTATCCAAGAATTCTTTGCATGAATTCCCTGGTCCTTCCCTCCTTTGCTTGCTTTGGTTACATCACCACCCTTAGTAATTTCACCAAACATATTTCCTTCATCTTCCTTAATGACTAAACATTTATGTGCCTCCATTATTGGAATACTTGCATTAGACATTCCTTATGAATTTTTTCCTTCCAACAACCAATTATTGCATACTTTGTTAGTCATCACATTCTCAAAATCACTTGAAAAACTTTCTTGTGAAAGTACCTTTACCTCTGCTTCAGCCTTTGAATCTTCCACAAACTTCTTGTCAGTCATCGTCATCAACTTCTTACTGACTTCCTCTTGCTTACCTCTAAATGGATGAAGACTATGCTTCTTACCACTCATTTCAAAGTAATACACATTCCTCTTTCCTTCATGTACTGCATCTCTATCAAACTGCCAAGGCCTACCTAATAAAACATGAAAAGCATCCATTTCTATTATGTCACATCTTACCTCATCCTGATAATTTCCAATTTGGAACTCTACTTGGAATTGTTCATTCACTAGAACTTGATGACCTTTCTGCATCCGTGTAACTCTATATGGTTCTGGATTCACTATTCTCCTCAATTTCAGGTTGTCCACCATTTTTGTAGACACCAAATTATCAGTACTACCACTATCTATTATCAACTTGCAACACTTACCTTTGGCTTTGCAAACTTCCTTGAACAAACTCCTCCTCTGGACTAACTCATTAATTCCCACATCTACCTTCCTCAATATCAAAGCCTCGCCATCTTCTGGGTAATTCTCGGCCACTTCTAATTCCTTTGGAGTCTTAGTTCCAACTTGCACTACTTGTGCTCCTATTTGTCTTGCAATGTTATCTGGACAATTCCATGACATATGGCCAAGTTTCCCACTTGTATAACACCTTACTTGTCCACCTTATCCTCTACATATTCCTCTTGAAGCACCTCTTCCACGTATGTTATCATTAGTTATGTCAGGTTGTGTTTCTTGGTTTGAACTGCTAGCTTCGCCTTTGCTTTCTGACTCTTCTTTCTCATTAGCTTATCCTTGGCCTTCAAAGCAATCTGGTATGCTTCTTCAACATATCTCAATGACAAAAATCTTAGTTCATCTTGATTATCAAATATTAATTTATTTACATACCTAGAAACTCTCTCAGGTGTATCCTCTATATAACCTGGTCTAATATTCACCTTATCAAATTCCTCAGTAAACTCCCTAATTGGCATTGACTTCTGCTTAAGATTATGCATTTTCCTAGCCAAAATCAATTGGTAATATTTAGGAAGAAACTTAGCTGTCATTTTACTCCAGCTATTGATCTTGGATTTTTGTTTCAAGATTCTTTCCTCTTGCACACCATCCCACCACAAGGATGCATGCTCTCTCAACATTGTGACGATGAATCTGACTTTCTTTTCTTCCTTCACTTCATCATAATCAAAATGTTTATTCATAGCATTGATCCAATCAATTAGTTCCTCTCAATCCAAGATTCCACTATAGAATGGTACATCATCCTTTGAACTTGAACCTGCACCAAAGATTGATTTCAGTATTCTTACCTCGGGAGTTTTAGCAGTTGTCTCCTCCTCCTCATCTAGTATCTCTTATTCACTTGTATCTCCAGTGTGCTCTCGATGTCTAGAGGTCTCCAAGGCTACCATCCTTGCTCTCAGAGTTCTCACCTACTCTCTTAACTCTGCATTGGAAGTAGGTCTTCCTCACTTGCCCCAACCTCGTCCAACTTTGACATCCATGTCCTGGCACAATATTTCATTGTTGGATACAACTTTCCTATCAGTAATATCTTGCTCTGAATCTATTAGCAATTTAGCAGTAAATATGACCTTTCCTTTTATACAAGAAAAACTCCTACCTCATAAACTAACAATTCCTCAATTTTCAGAAACAAAGACTATAATCGCTCTGATACCAAAAATATGATGCAAATCAGAACCTTCTCAATCTACATATGAGGATCCATAAGTGTATTTAGCCTCAACGCACTCAACATAAGCACAAAATCTTCTCGGTTTCATTGATGTACCAGATAAACTCAAAATAATTAACTCGTAACTTTGTTTCGAGTTTATACACGGGAATAAAGGTATAACGGGATAGCTTTCCTCTAACTCAATACACAGGAGAGAACCGTACCAATACCTCTTTCATCACACTTAGGAAGAACCATGAGACTGCTCTCTCTTTCATTCTGACTCACTATGCTTCTAATATGCTCCAGCGTTCGGTCTATCATTCATTCATACTATCATACATTACTCCCACGTGATTTTACCGATTACAAAGAACCCGATTCACTAATGACCGCTCTTTCTCTTCTTCAAAGGAACATTGGCCTTCGATCTTCTGATCGTTCACATCCTCCAAGTCTTGTCTTTCCTGTAATTTGTATGGATACACAAAGGATTTTAGATCATATACCAAATTTTCAACAAGAAATTATCCTCCTTATCCTGATTATAGACATATAATTCATAAAAATGTAAAATATGCTTCTACTATCTGAACAATGCGAATGTGCATGCCTGATTCTCATAATACATAGGTAGAAACATCTTTATATGAGAACAAATACAACATCTCTCTTCAATTCACCAATTTTATTCAATCACAGTGTATAAATACATCAAATTCACTAAAATCACTATTTAATTTCTCAGAGCTTGAATACAATTTAGAGATTTAATTACACAGGAACAATCTGCCACATGTTTGTCTTGTTCGCTTAAGTAATCTCCTATTCCGATATTTTCTCTTCGAACTCTCTCTCAAGATACTGAGCTAAAAAAAACTTCCCGAGCTATCACACTAGCTATCTACAATGAACCTCTAATTGTGTTTAAATGCATAAAGTAAATATGTTACAAATCCACAATAGTAGGGAAAAAAACTAATTTTAGACTATGCTCTATGCCTATGTTGCTTATTTGTTAAAAACGCTCAACCAACATTAACTTATTACAATATAGGATTCTAAGATCCTTTTATTTAAAAACTAATTTCTATTTTAATTAAAATAACAGTAAATTACAAATGAGACGCAGTCTCTTCTAAAAAGTCCTACTTGATTTTTTTGAAGTCATAAATGACTCCACCCTTCTTGAACCTATGCTCCTGCATCAGACTAGTAACCATATTGTGGTTTACCATCATCTTCATACTTCGAAAGCTTAAATGACCAACCTGCTCATGCCAAATTCAACTTATGTCATCAAATTCAACGAGAGTGCAGTCGGCCAAGTCGGCCGGGAAACATTTAAGGGAGGATCACAAAACTTATAAAGTTTGTCTTTGGAATCCAAAATACCTAAAGCAATGGTTTCCCTGCTAATCCTGATATCCTTTACAATAAAGCGATATGACCAAAACTCATTAGTTTTCTTGGTATTTATCAGTTGAGAAACTAACAACAAGTTTGCACTCAGACTCAGTACATGATAGACATCAAATATGAAACCATGATTATATTCAACATCACCATTTCCAACGATAATGAGAGCGTAAACATCAACAACATAAATATTCTCTTTAGTATCACCACTTAAGCAAGAGAATAGAGAAGCATCCTTCACCATATGATGAGTACATCCAGAATCCACTATTGATTCAGTGTGATTGGTGCGGGCATGTGATGCTTAGGAAGGACCGAGAAAGAAGGTATAGTTTTCAAGAATTGATTGGTTTAATAACCAATCAATGCACTATCCTCCAGGTGCTTGAACTTTACTTCTAATTCCTTCATCTTCTTCTAATAGTTTTACTCAACATGTCCCACCTTTGCACAATACCGACAGGTCTTCTTCTTAAGGACCGTGTATGTTGATGATGACTCTTTTGTCTTTCATTTAGTAGGTTGGTCAATACATTCTAGTCAATTATCATGCTGATGATGTTATTTAAGGTTTGGCTTGACTTTGTTTTTCATCAAATGATCCTGATTTTTTCCACCAAGCTTCCCTTCTTCAAGCATCTTTTGTTGATCTTTGATAAAAAAATCACAGAAAGTATCAAAGGTAAAATCCTTGCCATCTTGCTTGCGTGACATATAATTAGTCAAAAAGGAGGAACATAAGAGATCATATGGTGTCTTCAAATTCATCAAAACCATCTCAATGAGTTATCCATCCTTCTTCGAAAAATCCTTTCCACATTCACCTAATTTTAGTTGTAGCTCCTTGATACGAGCTAAATAATATTTGATATGATGAAAGGAAAGAGGTTCTATAGAAATGAACTCTTTCTCTATCTACATAACTTCACCTTCATTTATCTTGTTGAATGGAGATTTCATCTTGGTCTAGACGGCAAGAGGGAAGTTGATCCCACTAGTGTGAAAGAAAATTTCCCTCAAAATGTAGGTCATGACAACACCCACATCTTCGTCCTTCTTGATGTCGATGGAAAACTTGGCATCGACATCCGCCGAATCAGCAATAATAGTCTTATTAGCTGCCACAATCCTTTTCACTTCAACAAGGTATCCATATATGTTTTCCAGAAAACATAATTATGTCCATTAATAACAACAAGTTCTATTTTGGAAGCCATCTTTTTTATCTAACAAATCTTATCAAAGTTCAAGAAGAGGTATAACTCGACAAATCTTCCACTCAGAGTTAATCATCCTATATCCGACTCGAAACAATTTGCATGGAAACAAGGCTAGGTCAAAACCATGAACTCTATTACTAGGTTGGGGAACCTCTCATACTTGAACTATTGAATAGAACAAAAGAAAAGAAGGGAAAAATATTCCAAGATAAGAGGTGGTGTCTAAAGACACCATTACAACACTTAAGCACATCACATCATGATCAAAACATCACAACGCATAATGAGAGTGAAATATATCTCAAATCTGTAACATCTTCAAAATTCGTAAATAACAAAAATTATATAAAGATATAACTGCAATTATAAAGGATAAATAAATCCATACAATCTTTAACTTGTATTTAGTCTTTTATCCTTTGAACATAAATGACATATTATGACAACATTATGGTGTGACTTACTATTATGACGACACTACTTTACTTTCCATCAAGTTATGAAAGAATTTCATGTTTATTTCTTGTCATTTACAGTTGGTGTATTTATTGGTTATGGTCTAGATTACTTGTTAACCCTACTACGAATCTAGGAGGATGCGATTCCATGGTCTTGCTTATCTCTCTAGCTAACGCAAAACTACTATGTAATATTTTTGCAGGTACATAATGAAATATAACTTTCCTTGAGGTGATAACACACCACAATCCTAGCTAAAGATAAACAAAGGCTTAACTAAGCTTAAGGGAGCACAAACTATCCTAAGACATGGCACCATAGTGCTTACCTTAAATAGATAAAACAAGAATTATAAACTATGGCCACCATGGTGCAATCTCGACTGTTTCGAAACTATAGAGTTTGGATTGAAATATTTAGAATTCAATGTGGCATTGTACCAAGCCATGTGATGGCTTTTACAACCTCCAGCTGGAAAGCATGTATGTCAATTTGAAATCCTATGTATTTAATGCTCCTTGTTTTTCATTATGGGTTTGGTCACTGCGTTATTTATTTTATGCACAGTAGTGAAGGGAGAGAGGGAGAGCTGAGCTCTCATCTTCCAGGCCCTTGGCCTTGGCCTGCAAGCTATATTTGGCCTCACACTTTTGACTCCGTATTTGGAACCATTCTAAGTGTAAACAGTTGGCTCGCTGGCCTGTGAAACTGTATGCTTGCTGGATTGTCTACATATTTCCCTTAGGTCACCATTGCTATGTATTCTTCTTCGAAGGTAAGTCGCCTCGGGTTATTAGTATCTCTTTTTGTTGTTTTCTTTGAATATAATTTTAAGTTGAAGATAACCCCACATTGTTTGCTTGCAGGGGGATACTGTTGGGGTTGTTGTGTGACAAGCAACCGGTCTTTGTGGGTGGGCGCGTGTTCTAGTAAGACCTAGAACCTCCACTCCTTACTCTTGTGACTTCGTTGGTTATGTCTCTGTTGTTTTTTGTCTAGGCCCGCAATCTACAGAGTTGGAATCGTTTCTGCATGATCCTTTCATTGATCTGGCAATCCCTCTTTGGTTCTGCCTTGAGGCACTTACAGAGGGTTTGTAAAGGGTCTCCTTCCGACCGTGGAGTCGAAGGGACAATAATGTAGTTTTTTTAATATAATTTGGGTTAAAGATAGAGCCTTCTCTTGGAAGGGTTTGAGCGTTAAGTGCAGTCGTTTGATCGTCACTTTGAACGTGTAATGGTTTTGATTTTAAAAGGGATCCCATGAGGGTTTCTTGTTGTATTTAGATAGTTATGTTATTGTAAAAGAATTTAAACTAAATGTCATTTTTTTCCTTCGATCTTGACTTCGGAATTGTGGCCCTGATGTTTTTCTTTGTTGCGCACTATGATGTAACTACTGTAAAGTTTCCTTTTTAAAATTTCTAAGGGTTGTATGGCCTTTGCAATACTTATTTTGTTTCTGGAAAAGAAAAAAGTATTTTTCTGTTATGAAATCATGAGGTGAAAAAAAGGGTTTAAGCCGTGAGGCGTTGACAGAGAAATTGATGATATCGTATGCATGGTTGTGATTCCTCAGAGGTTTTACTATCGTTTGTTGTATTTCAATGAATATCAGAGTACAATAATTCGATGGTTTTCAGCATGTAACGAGGGTTGCGGCCTGTCAACAATCTTGATTTAGGGTTAATTTTCTTTATGGGAACTACAGTATTTTGAGTTGGAGATTTTGGGTTGTGAGGCAACTATGTTTGCAGCTCTGGCATTGTATGGAAATTTTGATTGTTATAAATAATATGGTTTGAGACGTAAGGCTATAATTTAATAAAGTCTTATGCTTAATTATAGTTTAGAGTTTGAAGTTATTGTACCCTAGCTATAGTATATATGCCCTTCGGCTATTGAAGGGTTAGAGGGTTTGAACCCTAAACTTGTTTTGACTTTTAACTCAATTCGATAAATAAATTATATGTTACTTATCCTAATCTGTAAATGGCTAATAGTATATTTTTTGTTGTTTATGTTTTACGATTTAAAACTTAGAAGATAATGATTTAAGTAATAAGTATTTAAATACTAAGATATATATATATATATATATTCGTTGTAGAGTTCTTCCTGAATACATTTGTTCGATTTCTTTAAACCATAAATTAACTTATGTGTATAACTAGCCCTTTTAGCTGCAGAGGAAAAATTATTTTAATAGACAGAGAACTAGAAAAGTAGTATAATAACAAAATACTATCTAAGTAAACTCAATTATACTAAGAGGGTTTTGATCTTAGGTTGGAAACTGAGAAATTTTAACTCGATTTAGATGTATCTTAAGTAAGAACTAGATGAAAGAAAATGCATTGTTTACCTAACAGTGGTTATCCTAATCTACGACTGTAAATGATTGAATTTTAAGGAAAATAATATAATAAATTCAGAAACTGATTATAATCTCATAGGAAATAACTACAGATTTTATTTTACAGAGCAGATACATTATGGTACAACTACCATTAAACTCTATAGAGACTATAACATTCTCTATAAAACAATATATAGAACTATGATTATTTTAACTTGTTCTAGTTTAAAAATAGTTACTAGTTATAGAATCCAGCAACATTCACAACCTTCCAGATACATATATAAAATAAAATCACAAATAATAAATCAAACAACTTAGAACCTGGATAATTGCAGAAGGGGGAACAACCACCCAAAGGAGATTGTTCCTCCCAACCGTCTCTTGAAAGCAGCCAATATCACTTTCTTTAGGACCCATGATCCTATTCACCGAACCACTAGGACGAATATGCGGTGTAACATCCCACAAAGAAAATCTCTGCAGCTTAGCACTCAATAGAAGACTCAACTCTCAGCAATTTCACCTTAGCTATCCCCTCATCAAATTCCTCTTGTGTCCGTGACTTTTCAATTTGCAGCAATCAAAAGGGTCTAATCACTTGGAATAGACTGTAATGATCCTCCTGCTCAATTCGATGGTATTTATCAGATTGCCTAGGTCTTTGGATCAGTTTTGTAATTAAATGAGCCACCTGCTCAATTTTTCCTCTTAGGGAACATGACCACAATTTTAGGGACTTTGCTTCCTGCAACAACTAGAAACTGAATTGCTAGTGCTGCCACTTTTCATTTAGCCTTCTACAATTGTTCATTCCTCCTAGTGGGTCAGTGAACACTCTTTCAACAATCTCCTTTGGATAGATGCCTCTCCTTTTTAATTATTTAAATAAATAAATATTCAATTACAGTCATTCTTGACCATCCTTGGTTATAAAAAATTTACAATAACTTTTAACATAATGTTTTTCTGAAATAAATAAAAATATTTATTATTCAGTTCTAAGTGGGTTACAAACACCCCCCTTAAGTTCAACATCGTCCTCGATGTTGTTTAAGTTTCTTCTGAGTCTTCCTGGAACAGAATTGGATATGCCTCCCGCATATGACTCTCTAATTCCCAGGTTTCTTCATCTAGAGTGAGGTGTTTCTGTTGCATCTTTAATTGTCCAATGGTGTGATTCGAGACAAAAAATTTCCCTCCAGTCGAGAATACAGTCCGGTTCCACCTAAAAATATCCTTCAAGTTCTACCTGAATAACATTCGAGTCGATCACATGAGTATCATTGTGCACATATTTTTTTAATATGGAAATATGAAATACATTATGTATTCTAAGATTAGGTGGCAAAGATAACTAATATACCATTGGTCCAACTCTTGCCAATATTTCGAATGGTCCACAATACCTGGGTGCCAATTTAGCACAAGTCCCCAACTTAAAGGAGCTATTTATGGGTTTTACCTTGACAAATATATGATCACCTACTTGGAATTATTTCTGAGTTCTTTTAAGGTCTGCATGAATCTTTTGTCTGTCGTGTGCAATTTTCAGATTGCTTTGTACCTATTTCATTGTTAGTTCCAGTTCTTTTAACAAGTCAGGTCCTAACATCAACTTGTCAACCAGATTACTCCATGAAATGGGAGTATTACATTTCCTACCATACAATATTTCAAAAGGACTAAGTTTAGCTGAATCTTGATAATGATTATTATACGCAAATTCGTCTAAGTGAAAATAATCTTCTCATTTCTTTGGATAGTCTCTAACATACATCTGCAACATGTCTTCTAGAACTTGATTGACTCTTTATCTTTGTCCATCTGTTTGTGGATGATAAGAAGTACTGAAATTTATTTTAGTATCTAGTCCTTAAACAATGACTTCCAAAAGTTACCAATAAACTTGGGATCTCTTTCAGAAATTATTACCTTCGAAATTCCGTGCGAACGAAAAATTTCCTTCATAAAGATGTCAGCAATGTTAGAAACCTTATGAGTAGTTTTAACATGTATAAAATGTGCTTCCTTTCTTAGTTTGTCTACCACTACCATTATAGAGTCATTTTTTTCTAATTTTTAGGCAATCCAGTTATAAAATCAAGACTGGTAATTTCCCATTTCCAATTTGGAATTGGCAAGTATTGCAAAAGACCTGTTGGGTGTTGATGCTCAGCTTTAACTTTCTAACATTCTATACACCTAGCTATATATTTAGTAACTTCATTTTGCATATTAGGCCATAAATACTCTTTTCTTAACATTCTTATCATCTTTTGATACCTCGGATGTCCGGAATAAGGACCGTTTATGTACTTCATTTAAAATCAACTATTTAATTTATGGTATGTTAGGTACATAAAGTCTATTTTTATATAACATTAATAATTATTAATTTAAACTGTAATCTATTTTTACATTTTCAGATCCATTATCAATTAATTTTTCTCTTAGATTTTGGTATTTCTTGTTCATTTTTATCCCTTCTTCCAATTTATCATCTAATTATGTTTGGTAACTGCTAATGGCAACTATAAAATTCATTCTTACATTTCTGCTTAAGACATCAACCACTTTGTTTTTCTTCCCTTTGATGTGTTTGATCTCGAAATCATATGCACTAAGGAAAGCTAACCATGTAGCTTGCCTTGTGTTCAGATTTTGTTGATCAAACAAATATTTCAAGCTTATGTTATCTATCATTAATACAAATCTTTTACCAATTAAATGATGATGCCACATTTTTAAAGCATGAATTATGGAAACCAACTCTAAATCATACGTTGCATAATTATTTTCATGTATTTTTAGCTTCCTTGATTCATAAGCTATTACATGATATTCTTGTGTTAGTACTCCACCCAAACCTTCATTGCATGCATCAATGCACACAACAAAGTCCTTGTTTGGATTTGATATTATTAATATAGGTGAAGTAGTTAACAATTCCTTTAATTTATTAAAACTTTCTTCACACTTTAGATCCCATACAAATATTTTTCCATTTTTTTGTAATGATGTTATGGAATTCGCGATCTTCAAGAATCCTTCTATGAATTTCCAGTAATAACCCAGAATTCCCATGAAAGATCGTACATCTCTCAGATCTTTGAGAACAAGCCATTCTATTATTTCTTTTATCTTATTCGGGTTTATTGATATTCCTTCCTTGGATATCACGTGACCTAGATACTGTATTTTATCTTTAAAGAATTCGCATTTTTCTACTATGCTAGGTGACACATAGCTTAAACTAGCACCGAAGTCAATCAGAATAGAAACAAGCTTGTTTTGTATCATACCTTGTATTTCCACAATGGAGGTTTGATGATCAACCTGTCAATTCACCAAGGCTACATTAATTCTTTGCATTTCATTAGCTACGTCACCAACCGTTTCTTCCTCCTTAATGGTATGCACATTGCTCTAATTTATCCTTATGTTCAGATAGTCCTTTTTCATAGTGAGGTCTGTGACAGTCCCAACACTTTACAGGTTCATTTTGTTCATTGTTTTTAACATAATTATTAGGCATGTCTCTTCCTTTTGGTGCTGTAATGTTTTGTTGTGTTTTACCTTTAAAATATGTTCCTTGATAATTATTCTTAGAAAAATTTCGAGAATTGTTTTCAAATCTTTCATTAGGCTTAAAACTTTTTCTTCTCTAATCAAAGTTATTGGTTCTCTTATTTTTCCAGTTAGGTATGTATTATTTCTTATTCTTACTTTGTTCAGATAGTCCTTTTTCATAGTGAGGTCTGTGACAGTCCCAACACTTTACAGGTTCATTTTGTTCATTGTTTTTAACATAATTATTAGGCATGTCTCTTCCTTTTGGTGCTGTAATGTTTTGTTGTGTTTTACCTTTAAAATAGGTTCCTTGATAATTATTCTTAGAAAAATTTCGAGAATTGTTTTCAAATCTTTCATTAGGCTTAAAACTTTTTCTTCTCTAATCAAAGTTATTGGTTCTCTTATTTTTCCAGTTAGGTATGTATTATTTCTTATTCTTACTTTGTTCCTAACAAAAGTTAGCTTTTTCTCATTTCCTCTTCAAGGGTCTTTGGATTATCAAATTCAATTTTGTCCTTAAAACTAGTAGGCAAACAGCTTAGAAACCTCTGTATCTTAGGATTTTCTTCAATTATATGCAGTACATATCTTAATCAACTTAAAAATTTACTACTTAACTCTTTCATGGACATTGAAACTAGTTTAAGTTCATAAAACTCTTTAGCTCTTTCTTCATAATATTGTTCAGATAAGAATTTCATTTTAAAGTATTTTTTAAAGACTCTCCAGGTTACATATTTTTCTTTAAGGTTTTTTACTCTTTTTATGTCCTACCACCAGATGTCAGCCTTTCTAGTTAAGTTGTATATAGCCATCTGGGATTTCATTCTAATTGAGTATTTATAAATCTGAAAATACTTTTTCATAGCAGATAGACAAGCCTTGGATTCTTCGCCCTTTTCCACTTCCACATTAAACATGGGAGGTTTTATCTTTTTAAATTCTCCTGAGATCTCTTCATAAGGTTTATACTTCCTCTTTTTAGGACCATTGTCGCTTTCACTACTTTCACTAGAGTATTTATACCTTTCTTTGTGCAACCTCATTTTAATTCCTGAATAATATTTACTTTCACTATCATAAAATTTTAATTTCGTACCCTTATGTTTGTATGATACTGTTCCAAATTGAGCTTCATGCTCCTTTATTTTATCCTTTCCTCCATTGTGTATTTTATTTAGTAATATCTAATTTAGTTCCTCATGAGCTATTAAAATTCTTTCGTTATCTTCTTTTACAGTTTGTAATTCAACTCTTAAATCTTTTACAGTTTGAAACAATTCTGATGGTTGATCATTTAATTCCACATATATATTATTTGGATTATTATGATGGGATCCATCTTCAGTAGATGCTTCAGCTCCTTCCATTTCCTGCAAAATACAAATTTATATTTATGTACAGAAATAGTTTCAAAACATGATCAATATATTTTGTTTTCCTATTTTGCATGCAAGTGAGCCAATATTCAGGCCTAGTGTTTGGAAACTCGCTCTGATACTACATGTAACACATGGGGTCTTCACTTGTTGACCAATATCCTATCACGTTAGTTCATATTGTGGGTTTTAAAATTATCAAAAATTGAACCAATATATTGCAGGTATTGGGGGGCTGAGGGGTTTAAGGTGGGGGTGGGTAGGGTGGTTTATAAGGATTGAGGTATAAAAAGGGGTGGGGAGGAGGTTTTAAGTATTAGGAGGGGGTTTCAACAAAAAGAGTTTGGGTCAATATCTCTGGAAATTAAGGGTGTTCTTTAATATCCCACGATCGTACGTGCTATGTGAGAGGTTCACTAAGTGAAGTCCCCTATATATATATAAAGGATAAATAAATCCATACAATCTTTAACTTGTGTTTAGTCTTTTATCCATTGAACATAAATGATATATTACGACAACATTATGGTGTGACTTACCATTATGACAACACTACTTTACTTGCCATCAAGTTATAAAAGAATGTCATGTTTATTTCTCGCCATTTACAGTTGGTGTATTTATTGGTTATGTTTTGGATTACTTGTTAACCCTACTACGAATCTATGAGGATGGGCTTCCATGGTCTTACTTAGCTCTCTAGATAACGCAAAACTACTATGTAATATTTTTGCAGGTACATAACCAAATAGAACTTGCCTTGAGGTGATAACACACCATGAGCCTAGTTGAAGGTAAATAAAGACTTAACTAAGCTTAAGGGAGGACAAACTATCCTAAGACATGGCACCATAGCGCTTAACTTAAATAAATAAAACAAGCATTCTAAACTATGGCCTCCATGGTGCAAGATCGATGGTTTCGAAACTATAGAGTTTGGATTGAAAGATTTAGAATTCAATGTGGCATTGTACCAAGCCACGTGATGGCTTTTAAAACCTCCAGCTGGAAAGCATGTATGTCAATTTGAAACCCTAGGGTTTTAATGCTCCTTTTTTTTCATTATGGGGTTGCTTGTTGTGTTATTTGTTTTATGCACAGTAGTGAAGGGAGGGAGGGACAGTTGAGATCTTGGCTTCCAAGTCCTCGGCCTTGGCCTGCAGCCTATTGGCCTCACACTCTTGACTTCGTATTTGGAACCATTCTATTTGTAAACAGTTGGCTCATTGGCCTGCAACTCTGTATGCTTGGTGGACTACCTGCATCATTCCCTTACTCCTTCATTGCCAGTGTCTTCTTCTTCGAAGGTAAGTCACTTCGGGTTATTATTATCTCTTTTTGTTTTTTTCTTTGAATATAATTTTAAGTTGAAGATAACCCCACGTTTTTTATTGCAGGAGGATCTTGTTGGGGTTGTTGCGTGGACAAGGAACGAGTCTTCGTGGTTGGGCGCATGGTCTGGTAAGACCTGGAACCTCCATTCCTTACTCTTGTGACTCCGTTGGTTATGTCTCTGTTGTTTTGTGGCTAGGCCTGCAATCTCCAGAGTTGGAATCATTTTTCGTGTGATCCTTTTGTTGAACTGGTAATCCCTCTTTGGTTTCATCTTGAGGCACTTACAGGGGATTTGTAAAGGGTATCCTTCTGACGATGGAGTCGAAGGGATTGTAATGTAGTGTTTTTAATATACTTTGGGTTAAAGATAGAGCCTTCTCTTTGAAGGGTTTGAGCGTTAAGTGCAATCGTTTGACTGTCACTCTAAACATGTAATGGTTTTGATTTTAAAAGGAATCCCGTGAGGGTTTCTCATTGTATTTACACAGTTTTGTTATTGTAAAAGCATTTAAACTAAATGTCGTTCCTATCCATCGATATTGACTCTGGACTTGTGGTATGATGTCATTATTTGTTGCGCACTATGATGTAACTACTGTAAGTTTTCCTTTTTAAAAATTATTAGGGTCATATGGCCTCTGCAATACTTATTTTGTTTCTGTAAAAGAAAAGAGTATTTTTCTGTTATGAAATCGTGAGGTAAAGAAAAGGGTTTAAGCTGTGAAGCATAGACAGAGAAATTGATGATATCGTATGCATGGTTGTGATTCCTCCTTAAAGGTTTTATGGTCGTTTGTTTTGTTTCAATGAATTTCAAAGTAGAATACTACGATGGCTTTCGACCTGCAGGGTTGCGACCTGTCAACAATCTTGATTTAGGGTTAAGTTTCTTTATGGGAACTACATTCTTTTGAGTTGGAGATTTTGGGTTGTGAGGCCACTGTGTTTGCAGCTCTATCATTGTATAGAAAATTTGATTGTTATAAATAATATGGTTTGAGTCGTAAGGCTATAACTTAATAACTTCTTATGTTTAATTATAGTTCAGCGTTTGAAGCTCTTAAACCCTAGTTGTAGTATATATGCCCTTCAGCTATTGAAGGGTTAGAGGGTTTGAACCCTAAACTTGTTTTGACTTTTAACTCAATTCGATAAATAAATTATATGTTACTTATCCTAATCTGTAAATGGCTAATAGTATATTTTTTGTTGTTTATGTTTTACGATTTAAAACTTAGAAGATAATGATTTAAGTAATAATTATATATATATATATATATATATATATATATAAATATATATATATATATAAGAGTTAAATTTATTCCTAAATAAGTTTGTTCGAGTTCTTTAAACCATAAATTAACTTTTGTGTATAACTAGCCCTTTTGGCTACAAAGAAAGATTTCTTTAACTCTAAACCTAAAAAAATCTTTTAATAGACAGAGAACTAGAAAAGTAGTATAATAACAAAATACTATCTAAGTAAACTCGATTATACTAAGAGGGTTCTAAACTTAGGTTGGAAATTGAGAAATTTTAATTCAATTTATATGTATTTTAAGTAAGAACTAGATGAAAGGAAATGCATTGTTTACCTAACAATGGTTATCCTAAATCTACGACTGTAAATGATTGAATTTTAAGGAAAAATAATATAATAAATTCAGAAACTTATTATAATCTCATAGGAAATAACTACAGATTTTCTTTTACATAGCATACACAATATGGTACAATTACCATTAAACTCTGTAGAAACTTGAACATTCGTCATAAAACAATATACATAACTATGATTCTTTTAACTTGTTCTAATTTAAAAACAGTTACTAGTTATAGAATCCACCAACATTCATAACCTTCCAGATACAGATATAAAATAAAATCACAGATAATAAAGAAAATAGCTTAGAACCTGGATAATTACGGAAGGGGGAACAACCACCCAAAGGAGATTGTTCCTCCCAACCGTCTCTTAAAAGAAGGAAAGATCACTTGGTTTAAGACCCCCAAGCCTATTCACTGAATCACTACAATGAATCTACGATGTAACATCCCACACATAAAATATCTGCAGCTTAGCACTCAATAGCAGACTCAACTCTCAACAATTTCACTTTAGCTATCCCCTCATCGAATTCCTCTTGTGTGCCTGACTTTTCAGTTTGCAGCAATTACAAGGGTCTAGTCACTTGGAATAGAATGTAATGAGCCACCTGCTCAATTCAATGGTATTTATAATATTTCCTAGGCCTTTGGGTCAGTTTTGTAAATAAATGAGCCACCTGCTTAGTTCCTCCTCTCAGGGAACATGACCACATTTTTAGGGATTTTGCTTCTTGAAACAACTAGAAAGTGAAATGTTAGTGCTACCACTTGTCATTTAGCCTTGTGACAGCTGCTCATTCATCCTAGTGGGTCAGTGAACACTCTTTCAACAATCTCATTTGGATAGGTGTCTCTCCTTTTTAATTATTTAAATAAATAAATATTCAGTTAGAGTCATCCTTGACCATCATTGGCCATAAAAACTTTACAATAACTTTTAACATAATATTTTTCTCAAATAAATAAAAATATTTATTTTTCATTTCTAGGTGGGTTACAAAATCCATATGATAGATAAACCATAGGGAAACCTATTTATAGTTTACAGGATTAGCCAACTACCTCAAAGTAAGGAAGATTTGGTCCACAAATAGGGATCTCTAGTCCAAAAAGTTTTTGTAGAATCCACAACATCTCAAAGTTTAGTCGGTTATTCAACTGACTATTCAGTTGTTCCACATACTGGCTTGGTCAGTCCTCCAGTCAAATGCTCCATTAGTTGCTTGTTGTTTAGGGATTGATTGTCTCCAGAAGATCTAGTGTGATGAACCATCGAGACCTTAGGTTCCAATAAATTTCCTAATATGAAAAAGTGTTTGAGTTTTTTAGCCTATACATTTGTCTTAAGAGACACACTAATGCATGGCTTTCATGTGGCTAATTAATCTTTGAGTTTCTCTAGCTTGAGCATTTCTCTCTCAAGGTACAAGGTAAGGTACAAGCTATGATGTGGTTTTATATGATCAAAGTGCAACATATAATGGATAAGGGGCCAACTAACATGTTAATTCATAGTCCAATTCGACTTGTAATTTGTAGGCACATATTCCATTGGTTAGTAATGTTTGACACAATGACACTTTGCAAAGGACTAGACTACCCTAATTTAATTAATGGGTTTCCCTTGTAAGGATAGGTTGACCTTTATTCATCTGGCGATAGTCGAATATTATTCTCAATTGAGAAAAAGGTTTTCCCTATTATTCTTGGAAGGCTGATAAAATGAAAATTACCAACATCCAAACTAGCAAGAACGAAATTTGACTTTAAAAAATGCCATCAATTTATCATTAAACAACCCAATTAATACATCCATTCATTTTTAAATTCTATATTTAAAATTAAAATTTACTCAATTTTAATTATTATATAATACATCCATTCATTTTCAAAAAATTTATATTAAAAATTAAAATTTATTCAATTTTATTTATTTATAAATTTCATTTTAAAATTTCAAAAATAACACATCCACATTCCAATAAACCTATGTCGAGCTATGAAGCAACTCGTTTTTTTAAATATTATTAATGACATACCAATGCACATCTATCGAACTATGAAGCAACTTATTTTTTTGCACATGTTCTTATATATGAGACTTTGTAGCTGTATAGCATTGATTCATATATTTTTATACATGTACTTTTATAATTTGAAGGGTTGCATAGTTTATTCATTTGTGTTTGTATAAATAATAATAATAATAATAATAATCTAAGACAGGTTTAGATTTTTGTTTGAAATAATAATATATGTATAATGAAAAGTTTATATATTTTTATTATGTATTCGACCAGGAATATATGGCAATTGTTCAACTTTATTAGTTTACTTTGTATAAACAATATTTGCCAAAAACTTATAATTTAACCTAGCAATCTTGATTTTTTATTAAAACTTATTTAAAAAAATATTTGTGTTATTTCATTGGTTTGTTTTGATGACTTTTATCTAGGGTTTTGGTGCCCCGGACCCAGTGGATAAACTTAAGCAAAGTTGTACATATAATTTATTGCAAATTGGTTTTAATGGTGGGGTTACATTGGAAACCAAGATAAAGCCTGCTCCATGTTAACTTTTTATTATTTTTTTAATACTTTTATGTTTCCCAAAACTTTTCTGTTTTTATTCCGAGGTACATTTCATTTAATCTAAAAATGTAATGTAATTCACTCTCTCTTTAACATATATTGATATCTTCACATGGTATTGTTAAAATCAATGCAACCTATTCACTTTGAAACTAAAAACTAATTAATCAAAATTATAGTAGAAATTGAAATGTTTCAAGCCAACTCATGATAAATTGTTATTCATATGTTAGTATTTATATAAAGTTAATGTTAAAATATTTTACTTAAGGTGAATAATAAAATTTCTTATGTTTCAATTTGTATTTTATTCCATATTGTTTAGTCTAAATATGTAATATAGTTCACCCACACCTTTAATATTTTTTGATATTTTTACATCATTATTGTTTAATTTTATGCAACTTGTTCACATTGAAGTGTATTATTCTTCGAATCAATGCACTATATTATTAAAAGTTATTGAACCAATGAATTATATTATTAAAAATTATTGAATCAAATTATAGTTGAAATTAAACCAATGCCCTATATTATTAAAAAATATTGAACCAATACATTATATAATTAAAAATTATTGAATCAAATTATAGTTTAAATTGAAATGTTTCACATCATTTCATATTACATTGTTATTAATATGTTGTTATTTTTATAAAGGTGGTATCAAAATATTTTAATTATTAATATTTATTATATTTCTATTTAAATTTTATTTCATGTTGTTTAGTCACAACATGCTATATAATTTGATGGGATCTGCGATTTGAACTTCAACAGGATCTGTGATTTGAACTTCAACGGGATCTGCAATTTGATAATTTGATTTAAGCTTCGGTGATTTGATCTATGGGATCTCTGTAATACCCTAGTTGTTAAGCCCCAGACTTATGATCCTTCATGTGACTTATGTTCTCTTGCCTTATGGACTTATGATATTTTATATTATTGTGGAATTTTGCTCCCTTTCATGATGAATGTAATTAAGGAATTATTATTAATGTTTGATAACATGACCTTGTACTTTGGTGTTATTATTAATGTTAAAGTTATTACTAGAATCTTTGTTATCTTTGAATGTTGTTAATGATTGATTAAATAAACAACTGGCTTAACAAAGGAAACTAAAAGAGTATGGGGGACCATGGATTGCACAAAGTGAGGGGGAATGGGGACATCCCTAGCACCTTATAACTTATTTTTTACTTAACTTTGTCCATCCCAATTCATAATTGCACCTTGGTGAGATTAATAATGTCCGTCACCCAAACCTTGTACAACGAACCATATTCTCAATAATTATGGACTATGGAGATATTTTTGCATATTGTGCACACCTTAGTGGGCCCATATTGCATAGGGATACCTCCTTGAGAAAATATTCCCTCACATTTATGTGTTTATGGTCATTTATGAGCCCTTTCCTAGTTTTTAGGACTGTAATCTATTTTCTAGCTTCCACTCTTACACCATGCATTGATGATCCTATTTTTGTGCTTCCATGATATTTATGACCCCATTGGATGTCCTCTCTCACATATTTTGACCTCCTTTATGTTTTGTAAACCCCTTTGTGCATTAGTGTGCCTCCATGTGCTCTTCATGGCTCCACTCCTTAGTTTTGGGTAACTCCTCCTCATTGTGCTAATTCGGGAAAGGGAATCTTTTCACTAAGCCACCACTTCAATAATTCAAGTTAATTCTCCATGATGAAGTTTAAACCTTACTTATCTCTAATTTGGGTTGATCCATTTGGGTTAGAATGGTCCTCCTTATGCTATAAATCCTTATGCCATCTCCTTGTTGAGGTTAATCTTGAGCTTTAGACCATGTGATTTATGCTATCTACCCGTGTTGGGAAGATTAATATTATTGAGAGTGTGTTGAGACTTAGAGGGAGTTTATTTGTTCCATTTGCTTCCATTATATCACACTACTAGTCCAGGTTCTCACATAGGAAGTCAGGAAATGGGAATGGCAAGCTAGGTCACATCCCATAGGCAGTGGAGACGGATAGGAAGGTAGTAGTGGGAAGCATTGTATCTCTCGAAAGAGGTAGTTTCGAGAGTAGTGAGACTAAGCGAGAATCTACCCGTGGATCCATGCTCTCAGCTCGAGGGTGACCTGTTCAAGTGAGGAAGGATTGACAGTGTCTACGGCTGGGAGGGAAGTTGTCTTGCTGCAGCCAGTTGCTTATATTTTGAGATAAGTATTTTTCTTATGTTGTGTTTTCACTACATTATTTTATTTGGTATATGTGCAATGATGGTTGATTAGTTGTTTGAATGTTCATGTATTGAATGTTAGGATCTACATGGAGGAAGGATGAATCTCATGGAATTTAGTTTCTATTCTTGTTACCTTCTTTCTATTCTTATTCTTCATAACCAGAAATTGTAATTTTGACTCTATTTTGTTGAGAGGGGCGCAACCATATGATCTGGATCGACCATATATGCTCATTTATGGGTTGTGAGACCTAATACTTGCGTCTAGAGTAGCATTTCCAGTAAACAACACCTTTCATTTCATTGAAAAAGCTTTACGGATGACCAAGATATGTTTGTTTTGGTTTGATAGCTTTTCGGTGTCGAGATGAACGCACTTGTCATTTTATTGTAAATCATTTGGTTGCATAATTGTTCTTAGTTGTAGATCTAAGGATGAGATAGGTATTCTATATGTAAAATTAATTGATGGTTGGAGGGTGGTAGCCATACAATCTGATTTTTATTAGTGAGAGATGACTATAGGGGATAGTCATCAGGAGCCGGTTTTGAGGGTTGTAGTTGCAGCTGGTGTTCTTGTTTGCTATGGTTTCAGTGTGGTTGTAGATTGCAGCCTATGTATGCTCCATGATATGTGGTTTTCCTTACTTTCTATGGTCACTAACAGCACACACATAATAACACCGAAAAAAGTAGATTAATTTTCAAATAATCAATGACATCAATACTTGGTTATTTATAAACTATGCTATCAAACAAACCCAAAATACATAAATTAATTATTCACAACGAATAATGATGTTTAGCATGTATTATTGATGTTCTCAGTTTCAATTATGCCCTTTATCTTGCACTTTGGAAATTATTAATCGAGTGTTACAATTATTTAATTAAGTGGCGTAATTAAATAATTAAGTGTCACAAACTTTAGTTATAATTGAATCTATAGAATTTAATTTATTTGGGTGGATGGTTAGTCAGATCAATAGTAATTTATATATATATATATATATATATATATATATATATATATATATATATATCCATTGTTATCAAACCTTAGTTAGTCTTAATTTAGCACCTTTGGGCTTACTCAAGGTTCGGGGACATCACAATCTGTGATTTGATAATTGACGATTTGAACTTCGCCGACTTGATCTACGATTTGATCTGTGATTGTTCACAGTTCCATTCGATTTTTCACTGGTTCATCCGATTTTTTCACGGGACAAATTCGATCTCTGAATTTGATCTCTATGATTTGTTTTTTTCACAGGCCGAATTTGATCTCTGTGATTTTTCATGGGTCCATCTGATATTTGCAATATGACAAGCTAAGTCTTACCTCTGCGATTTATTGGGATGATTTTTACCTTTACGATTTTGATTCACTCACGAGCTGAGTCTTACCTCTGTGATTTGTTTTCTCACGGGCTAAACTTGATCTCTGCATTTTCTTTACGATCCCTTCTTGTCATGGGTGTCTCTGCGATCTTGTCTCGCGGATGGCCTTTTACAACCTCAGCGATTGTTCTTGATCTCTATGGGTGATTTCTTACAAAACTACTCGATGCAGGATATTTAATTCGTTAAGGATAGTGAATTTGCCATGGTTTTGAACTGCGGGAAGGAACTCTGATGGTTATTTGAGCAACAGGATATTGATTTTGCCAAGGGTTTTTGAATTGTAAAGCAGAGGATTCCACATCGATCTGAACCAGGGTTGGAAGGCGATCTCAAACGATTATATCAGGTGCACACATTCCTTATATTTTTTCTAATACATATCTATTGCTCCTATATTTCTTTTTGTTCACAAGTATGAATAAGTCACTGCATCTGCCAAATATTTTCAAAGGTAGACCTAGCACAACTACTCTACAGATCCTTTATGAGTATATAGAGTCATTAAAGAAATGTAGATAAGAAAGAAAAGTTAAGCTACAAGCAGAGTTAGAATCCATGCTCGAAAATAAATTTACATCTCTTGAAGACGAGATTCAAAAACAATTTTCACAAGTTTTTTCAAAATTTGTATTTCTGCTTATTTTGAGGGGGGGGGGGGGGGGGGTTCCCATGAGGTTTTCCCATGTTTCCTTGGTTGTTTTAAGAAGCATTTTTTATTATATTTTATATTGTATTTGGGTGACCTATGGTCTTGTTACCAGTACCGACAGTTGTCCAAGTTAGGAATCAGGGGGGTGTTAGGATTATTAATCCTCCCTTGGTCAAATGTCTTTTAGATTAATCTTTCCTAACTTAGGAACCTTAATTAATTATTTCGGTCCACATGACCTAATGGGGCCACATGTACCAATCACCAGAGTGTGGGTAACACTACTAGAGGTTAACTACCACCGTACTGCATGTGCATGCATCAGTTTGGGCTCCTCCTAGACCAATCCCTACATTTTAGGAGACATTGGGAGTCTCGGCACCAATCTACTTCACTTAGTTGGAGTTATTACTAGTTAGTCTCAGTTAGCCCCCAGTTACTTTCAGTTAGTTCACAAACATTTAGCTAGTGCATGTCTTGCATGGATAATGCATGGATGCATGTGGAGTAGGCGCCTTTGCCCACCTACCACACTCAGTTGCACTGAGTTAACTAGCTGTCACTATTTGTTTGAGTTGTTGGACATCTGGGACTTAATCTGTTGGACTCCGACATTGATTGAAACACCATGAGTTAGATGGTCAGTTAGCTACAGTCAGATCCATTGGATAGACTCGAATTGCATGTCATGCATTCGTATTATTTTCCTATGTAAACTATTGTAACATCGAATTTTATTAGTGTGAATGATACTGTAAATTCCTGAGAAATACTTGTATGTTTCCTGTGTGGTTTGTTTTGTTCAATTTATATCTTCATTCTCCATTCTTTTGCTGCAAACATTATTAGTACTATCTGCTTGTAGACCTAAATGGCATTCAAATTCTAATAAGGTATCAGATCCTTCTCAGGAAGGTTTCATGCTTTTTTCTCCCCATTGAACATCAGAAGCAGTTGGGTTTCCACAGAAGTCCCCTATGAAAATTTGCTAGCTCTGGATTTATTCAGAGCAGCAGAGAGGGCATGACAGACCCTGAAAAAATGTTCATGTCGAGAGGAAAAGAATGACTCTAATAGTTCAGATATTTTTAGTTTTGCAGTGATATTTTGCAGATTCAACTTCATATGGATTCGCTATTATTAGTTCCTCTTCTTACTCCATCCACAAGATATTCAGAATGGAAGTCAAAGATAATTACATCTCTAAAGAGACAAGATCTCTATGAGGTATCTATGGGACTTGGTAAAGAGTCTTATGAATATGAGAAATACTAGCTAAATGACGGTTATAGAGCTTATGGAGCAATATGTGGGACTTTTTCTCAAAGCTTGCTTATAGACCTTATTGAGTTTGTAGAATACCCAAAGCATCTCTGTATAGAACTGGATAGAATATTTGGGAATCACAATGAGGATTGTTATAGAAATATGGGGAGCACATTCAGAACCACAAGATATCTTTACTCAAAAGTCTCGGCCTCTACTCTCTCTGATGAAGTTGTTCAAGATGAAGAAGAAGAAGAATCTTCCTCACAGTCAATTCAAATTGAAGAAAGTCTCCTTGGAGTGACTCCTTCTCCTGTTGCTCCGGGAGTGTATGAGATCTCTGATATCTCATCTCCTCACATGGATGATCCAGAAGAATACATTCAAATCTCTTTTATTGAAGAAAATATCTCCTTTCATTCTATGCAAAAATTCTCCAATGATTCTTCTATTATAAATTATGTGCATAGTTTACCCGTGATTGCTCTGGGAAAGGGAGAGGGATTTGATTTCTATGTCTGTAATGATGTTGCTGGTGTGCAGATAAGTAATTCTTTGGATATTTTGGAAATAATTTCATATTGTCGGATTGATCCAAACACTCTCATTGATCTTGATCTTCCAACAAATTCCTACATGATTGCATGCACCGATAATCAGGGTTTTGAAGAAGGGGAAAACTATGCATCTACCATCTCGGTGGAGCAGAGTCTTGGATCTGATATGGAATTTATTGAATCTGATATGATCTTATTTGTATCTAATATAATATTACTTGGTTCTAGGTTTCAAGAGATTTCAGTACCACTTGTAGTTGTTCTCAAAAAAATTGGTGTGAAGAAACGAGTACCAAAAATCTCTTTCAAAAGTTCTGCTGGGGATTTGATGTTTGTTTTCTCTCATGAGTTTACTTACACTATATTTTGTAAACCTTTGAATATATTGGAAATAATTTCAGGTTTTAGGAGTGTTCCGTTCACTCTCATTGATCTTGAGCTTCCAGCAAATTTCTACATGATTGCATGCACTGATATTCAAAATTTTGAAGAAGGAGACAATTGTGCATCTACCATCTCAGTGGAGAAAACTCTTGGATCTGATATGAACTTTATTGGATCTGATATGATATTATTTGGATATGATATGATATTAATTGGTTCAATATTTTAGGTTCATGAGCCTTCATTACTACTTGTAGCTGTTCTCATCAATTTTGGTGTGAAGAAACAAGTACCGCAAGTCTCCTTCAAAATTCCTGCTAGGGATTTGATTTCATTCAACACTTTTGGATATTATATGGACTTATTTGGGTCTGATATGATCTTATTTAGATGTGATTTGATATTAATTGGTTATATATTTCAGGTTCATGAGCTTTCAGTGCTGCTTGTAGCTGGTTTCATCAATTTTGGTGTGACAAATCAAGTACCGCAAGTCTCCTTCAAAATTGATGTTGGGGGTTTTATTTCACTTCAAAATTTTGGATCGAATATGAAACTTTTTGGATCTGATTTATTTTCTGATCTAATAATATGTGGTTCAAGTTTTAAGATTCAAGATCTTATAGTATTGCTTGTAACAGGTTTCATCAATTTTGGTGTGACAAATCAAGCACCGCAAGTCTCCTTCAATTTTGTTGCTGAGGATTCGATGTTAGTTTTCTATTATGATATTGATGATATTAGATTTTGTGAATTATTAGATATTTATGAAGCTATATCAGATTATGGAGCTCAAGAATTCACTCTCCACAGTCCCAGGACTTCTCTACCTTTGGTCACGTGCTCATCTCCTCACAAGACTAGTAAAGAGGAAGACATTCTGCATCCTCCTAGACACTTGCTCCTAACACTTGGGATGATTTTACCACTCATGGTTTGTTGTTCAAGGCTGAAATATATCAGTTTCTTGGGTGTTCCTCACATGGTTTGAATTCCCAAGAACATTTTCTCTCTCTTCAGGTGATTTCAGCTGCTCTACATGGGTCCAATTTTCACCGTGTAACTGTTTATATTTCTGATTCAGTTGAGTGCATTGTTCTTCTTCCAAAGAGGAAGATTCCTCCAGACATAAGCACTTTGTTTGGATTCATGGGTTCACCTGTACAGAACCAACATACTGCTGTTGCAGAGTGTTGCAAATAGTAGCAAAAATTTTCACAATTTTTTTCAAAATTTGTATTTCTGCTTATTTTGAGCAAGGGGGGTTCCCATGAGGTTTTCCCCTATTCCCTCGGTTCTATTAAGCATCATTTTTTACTATATTTTATATTGTATTTGGGTGAACTATGGTCTTTTTACCAGTACCCATAGTTTTCCAAGTTAGGATTCAGGGGGGGTGTTAGGATTATTAATCCTCCCTTGGTCAAATGTTTATTAGATTATTTTTTCCTAACTTAGGAACCTTAATTAATTATTTGGCTCCACTAGTACAATTGGGTCCACTTGACCTAATGGAGCCATATGTACCAGTCACCGGAGTGTGGGGAACACTGCTAGAGGTTAACTTCCACTTACTGCATGTGCATGCATCAGTTTGGACTCCTCCTAGACCAATCCCTACATTTTAGGAGCCAATGGGAGTCTAGGCACTAACCTACTTCACTTAGTTGGAGTTAGTACTAGTTAGTATCAGTTAGCCCCCAGTTACTTTCAGTTAGTTCACAAACAGCTAGCTAGTGCATGTCTTGCATGGATAATGCATGGATGCAAGTGGAGTAGGTGCATTTTCCCACCTACCACACTTAGTTGCACTGAGTTAACTAGTTGTCACTATTTGTTTGAGTTGTTGGACATTTGGGATTTCATCTATTGGACTCCAACATTGATTGAGACACCATGAATTAGATGGTCAATTAGCTATAGTCAAATCCAGTGGATAGATTTGAATTGCATGTCATGCATTCGAATTATTTTTCCTATGTAAACTATTGTAACACCGTATTTTATTAGTGTGAATGATACTGTGAATTCCTGAGCAATACTTGTCTGTTTCCTATGTGGTTTGTTTTGTTCAATTTGTATCTTCATTTTCCATTCTTTTGCTGCAAACATTATTAGAACTATTTGCTTGAAGATCTAAATGGCATTCAAATTCTAATATGGTATCAGAGCCTTCTCAGGCAAGTTTCATGCTTGTTTCTCCCCATTGAACATCAAAAGCAGCTAGGTTTCCACAGAAGTCCCTTATGAAAATTTGCTAGCTCTGGATTTATTCAGAGCAGTGGCGAGGGTGTGACAGACCCTGATAAAATGTTCATGTTAAGAGGAAAAGAATGATTCTAACAGTTCAGATATTTTTAGTTTTGTAATGATATTTTGCAGTGATATTTTGCAAGTTTAAATTCATATGGATTCGATATTATCAGTTCCTCTTCTTACTCCATCCACAAGATATTCAGAATGGAAGTCGAAGATGATTGCATCTATGAAGAGACAAGGTATATATGAGGTAATCTATGGGACTTGGTAAAGAGTCTTATGAAAATGAGAAAGATTGGCTAAATGATGGTGATAGAGCTTATGGAGCAATATGTGGAACTTTTCTCAAAGCTTGCTTATAGAACTTATTGAGTTTGCAAAATACCCAAAGGATCTCCGGATAGAACTGGATAAAATATTTGGGAAGCACAATGAGGATTGTTATAGCAATATGGGGAGCATATTTGGAACCAAAAGAGTTATTTACTCAAAAGTCTCAGCCTCTACTCTCTCTGATGAAGTTGTTAAAGATGAAGAAGAAGAAGAATCTTCCTCATAGTCAATTCGAATTGAAGAAACTCTCCTTGAAGTGACTCCTCTTGCTGCTCCGAAAGTGTATGAGATCTCTGATATCTCATATCCTCACATGGTTGATCCAGAAGAATACATTCGAATATATGTTATTGAAGAAAATCTCTCCTTTGATTCTATGCAAAAATTCTCCAGTGATTCTTCTATTATAAATTAGGTGCATAGTTTACCGGTGTTTGCTCCAAGAAAGGGAGAGGGATTTGATTTCTCTGTCTCTAATGATGTTGTTGGTGTGCAGATAAGTAATTATTTTGATATTTTGGAAATAATTTCATATTTTAGGAGTGATCCAAACAATCTCATTGATCTGGAGCTTCCAACAAATTCCTACATGATTGCATGCACCGATACTCAGGGTTTTGAAGAAGGGAAAAACTGTGCATCTACAATCTCGGTGGAGCACAATCTTGGATCTAATATGGACTCTATTGAATCTGATATGATATTATTTGGATCTGATCTGATATTACTAGGTTCTAGGGTTCAATAGCTTTCAGTACCGCTTGTAGCTTTTGNCAAAAGTTCTGCTGGGGATTTGATGTCAGTTTTCTCTCATGAGTTTGCTGATATTATATTTTGTAAATATTTGGATATTTTGGAAATAATTTCAGGTTGTAGTATTGATCCATTCATTCATTGATCTTGAGCTTCCAACAAATTTCTACATGATTTCATGCATCGATATTCAAAATTTTGAAGGAGAAAATTGTGCATCTACCATATCGGTGGAGCAAACTCTTGGATATGATGTGAAATTTATTGGATCTAATATGATATTATTTGGATTTGATATTATTTTAATTGGTTCAATATTTCAGGTTCATGAGCCTTCAATACTTCTTGTAGTTGTTCTCATCAATTTTGGTGTGAAGAAACAAGTACCGCAAGTTTCCTTCAAAACTGTTGCTAGTGATTTGATTTCATTCAACACTTTTGGATCTAATATGGACTTATTTAGGTATGATATGATCTTATTTAGATATCATCTGATATTACCTGGTTCAATATTTCAGGTTCATGAGCTTTCAATATTGCTTGTAGCTAGTTTCATCAATTTTGGTGTGACAAAGCAAGTACCGCAAGTCTCCTTCAAAATTGTTGCTGGGGATTTGATTTCACTTCACAGTTTTGGATCTGATATGAACCTTTTTGGATATGATTTACTTTCTGATCTGATAATATGTGGTTCAGGTTTTAAGATTCAATATCTTACAGTATCACTTGTAACATGTTTCATCAGTTTTGATGTGACAAATCAAGCACCGCAAGTCTCCTTCAATCTTGTTGCCGAGGATTTGATGTTATTTTTCTCTTATGAGATTGTTAATATTATATTTTTTGAATTATTGGGGGGGGGGCGTTTCCCATGAGGTTTTCCCTTGTTTCCTAGATTGTATTAAGCAGCATTTTTTACTATCTTTTAGATTGTATTTGGGTGACCTATGGTCTTGTTACCAGTACCCATAGTTGTCCAAGTTAGGATTCAGGGGGGGGTGCTAGGATTATTAATCATCCCTTGGTCTAATGTTTATTAGATTAATTTTTCCTAAATTAGGAACCTTAATTAATTATTTGGTCCCACTAGTACAATTGGGTCCACTTGACCTAATGGGGCCACATGTACCAACCATCGGAGTATGGGGAACACTGCTAGAGGTTAACTGCCACTTACTACATGTGCATGCATCAGTTTGGGCTCCTTCTAGACCAATCCCTACATTTTAGGAGCCACTAGGAGTCCTGGCACCAACCTACTTCAATTAGTTGGATTTAGTACTAGTTAGTCTCAGTTAGCCCCCAGTTACTTTTAGTTAGTTCACAAACAGTTAGCTAGCGCGTGTCTTGCATGGATAATGCATGGATGCATGTGGAGTAGGCGCCTTTTCCCACCTACCACACTTAGTTGCACTGAGTTAACTAGCTGTCACTTTTTGTTTGAGTTGTTAGACATCTGGGAGTTGATCTGTTGGAATCTGACACTGATTGAGACACCATGAGTTAGATGGTTAGTTAGCTATTGTCAGATCCAGTGGATAGATTTGAATTGCATGTCATGCATTCGAATTATTTTCCTATGTAAACTATTGTAACACCGGATTTTATTAGTGTGGATGATACTGTAAATTCCTGAGCAATACTTGTATGTTTCCTGTGTGGTTTGTTTTATTCAGTTTGTATCTTCATTCTCCATTCTTTTGCTTCAAACATTATTAGAACTATCTGCTTGAAGATCTAAATGGCATTCAAATTCTAATAATTTCTAGCCTAAGGAATGAAGGTAATATCCTCTTAATGGATGACTTTAATGCTCAAACTTCAAGCAACTAAGCTATTCTTCTAAGCAATCATTCCAACCCTAATCCTCTTTGGTTAGACGAAGACCTTACTCTAGCTGAAAGATACAAAAGAAGCTCTAAGGATATAGGGGAAAATTTGCTTAGGTATGAGCTAGTCAAGCTCTATAGTGCTCAAGATCTCATAATTTACAATGGTATAAAGAAGTGGCCCACTTCTAGCCAGATGACCTGTATCCATGGGCTTGGTAGACTATTTATTTCCTATATCCCTTTATACAACAAAATAAAATAAAAATTGAAATCTTAAACGACCACAAGGTTGACTTAGATCATAGACCTTTAATTGTAACTCTCAATTTTGTCATGCATAGAGATCCCATAGAAGATAATACTCGTAGCCAAAAAAACTTGATCTTTGATAGAAATAAAAATGATATTTTTCTAAATGAATTAACATTCATTTGCTTCCTTTATAAATTATAGACAACATAGAAGACCCCTATCACAATTTTACTACAACACTCTCATATTCTATTAACAAGTTCTCAATTGAGGTTTCAAGTAATAAAGGAAGTAGCAAAACCAACCCTTGGTATGATAAAGATTGTAAAAGTGCAAGGAGAGAAATTAAGGAAGCTCTTAAAATTGACAAGATAAAAATATACAAAGCCCTAACTAAAAGAAAAAAATGCAATATATTCATAAAAGATAAGAAAATCTCTTACACCTCTCTAAGGTGGCTCTTAAGAAATCGTGGAGGCAGATTCTAACTAGAAAAACTAAAGATAATTATAGAATTTTTTTACATGGCTGGAATTCATATCTTAAAAATCTTTATGAATCCCCAAATGTCATAGATAACTTTGAAACCCTGCTCACAATGGAAGAAGTTTTCTCATTAGAAGACATAGATTTTGGGGTTAAGCGTCTGGAAAATGGAAAATCTAAGGACATTGAAGGTTACCACGCTGAAATCTTAAAAATTGGAGGGTCTGTCCTCATCCCTCACATCCACAAGTTATTCAATCAAGCAGTCAAGCAAGGGTTCCCTAAACCATGGACTCCGAGCCTCGTTATCCCTATTTTTAAAAGTGGGTATACAAATAACTTCTCTAATTATCGGACAATTATGATTAGCCCTCTCTTAGCCAAGTTATATGGTATTATCTTGGAAAAGAAGATCAACATATGGCTTGAAATTGAAGATAAGCAGGCTAAAGGCCAAGCGGGTTTTAGAAGACAGCACTCAACAACTGACCACCTTGTTACACTTAGGATCATTGTGGAGGAATGTCGTAATGATAAATCTAATCTTTGTTGTTGCTTTGTGGACTTTAGAAAGGATTTTGATACGGTACCTAGAAATAACCTATGGAATAGATAAGAAGAGCTAAAGGTTCCTTTTGAGTTGAGAGTTTCTGCAATAAGGTTATACGAGAATTTCATTGCCAAGTTTAAGAGCAATGAGGGGTGGTTGGAAGATATTAAGTGTAATATCGGAGTTAAACAAGGTTTCCCCCTCTCCCCTACCCTATTTGGCATTTACATTTATAAGCTAGAAGGTTGTTTAGAGGAAGTTGTGTAAGAATCATCTTACCTGGAATAGTCATCATCCTTCTTCTCTATGTTTTCGATATTGTTCTTCTGGCAAGGTGTCCATCTGATCTCGATAAGAAACTAAGACTTCTTAAGGGTTTTTTCTCTACCATGGGTATGACTGTTAACACTGACAAAACAAAAGTTATGATTATCAAATCCAAGAAGAACACTTATGCTAATTTTGTGTATGACAATAGAAACTTGGAGGAAGTGTCTTCTTACAAATACCTAGGAATTGGTATTCATCACAAGCTCAACTGGAACTATAGCATTGAGAAAATGATTAATGGAGGGTGGAAAGCTTATTTTGGTCTTGAAAATAATTGTAAAGTAGCAAACCTTGTGATGTGGGATAAAAAGAAGCCCATCTTTGAAACTTTAGTCACTCTTGTTATCTTGTATGGGTGTGAGGTTTGGGGTTACAACATCTCTAGATAATCCTGGAGAAATATTGAGCAAATCAAGAAGCGTTTTATAAAGTATAACCTCAAAATTAAAAGCAATACACCCTACCCCATTCTCCTTATAGAAGTGGGTATTTCCCCTATCGAGATCCTAGCTATGACTAGGCTCTTGTTGTACAAGCACAAAATCAATAACATGGGAGGCCATAGACTTCCTAAGCTAGCTTTAAATTCCATCCAAAACCACCTAAGGCTCAAGCAAGGTTGGTATAAAGATACTAGGGCCTGGTTAGACCATTGGGAGATCGACGAATATGTTGCATTGCAAAATATTAATAACATTAAAAATATTGTTACTTCAAAGTTTAAAGAGAAAATGTGGTGTGAGAAAGATTTAGAGGCTAAAAGAAAATTAAGATATTATAAGGAGGTCATCAACCCTACTCTAGTAGATCAAAAGTATCTCTATGTTTTAACTACTTCAAAAAAAAAGTTAATATAGCCAAGATAAGAATGAACTCTCATGAGCTCCATAGTGAAACAGGTCGTTGGGTAGTTCCTAAAACACCATGGATGGAAAGGATCTGCCATCTCTGTGAAAATATGAACATTGAGGATGAAAATCACTTCCTCTTAGAGTGCCCTGCGTACACCCACGTTAGATCCTAGTTTCATAATCTTTGTTGAAATACCTAACTTCCTAGCCTTTTAACATGTCAAAATTATAGTGAGCTCAGGACGCTTCTCTCCAAACTCTTTGAGCATAAGAATACAATTTTAAAACAAGGTAAATAATTCATTTCTTTAGTTCAATAAACCAAACTTTGGTCTGAGGAGACGTTAAACATCATTATCATCACCGTCATCATTAATTCACTTTTTTTAACATGTATTTATATCTTTACATAATAGTTAATAAAAACAATTCAACATGTTTAATTTAAAAACTAATGGTATTAAAATCAATACATTATATAATAATAATTTTTTTAAATTAATGAATTAAATTTTATTTGAAATAGAAATATTATATAGTACATTTTTTTAATCGACTTAAAAAACTAAATGTAATGTTATTAGGATGAATGCACGGTATTATAATGCATTTTTAAAAGTAATGAATTAAATTTTAGTTAAAATTGAAATATTAAAATTAATGAATTAAATTGAAATTGAAATTGAAATATTATATGGTACAATTTATTTAATTGACTTTATTTTAAAAAACTAAATGTTGTTAGAATTAATGCATGGTATTATAATGCATTTTTAAAATTAATGAATTAAACCTTCGTTAAAATTGAAATATTATATAGTACATTTTATTTATTCGATTTTATTTTTAAAAAATTATGAAATCAAACTAGAGTTGAAATTCAAATAATTTCATATTACATTGTTATTAATATGTTATTGTCAATAAAAAGTTGGTATTAAAATATTTTACTTAAAGTAAATAGTAATTCTTTCATTTTATTTATTTTATGTGTTTAAAGCTACTATATTAATTTACTTAGAAACATTAATAAAAACTAAAGTAAAAGTATTTAAAAATAAATACTTTTTAAAACATATTTTCTTTACCATTAAAAATTATAAAAAACAAATATAATATGTTATAACATATTTTAAAAATATAAAATTAAATTATCAATTCTCTTCTTCACAATAGTGAAACAGGTAGGTGGGTAGTTCCTAAAACATTGTGGGTGGAAAGGATCTACCATCTTTATGAAAATATGAACATTGAGGATGAACCACTTCCTCTTAGAGTGCCCTACGTATGATAAAGATTGTAAACGTGTGAGGAGAGAAATTAAAGAAGCAGGAGAGAAATTAAAGAAGCTCTTGATGAGTCTCTTAAAATTGAAAAGATAAAAATATACAAAGCCCTAACTAAAAGGAAAAAAATACAATATATTCATAAAAGACAAGAAAACCTCTTACACCTCTGTAAGGTGGCTCCTAAGAAATTATGGAGGCAGATTCTAACTAGAAAAACTAAAGATAATAATCATGAATTGCTTTACACAACTGGAATTCCTATCTTACAAAGATTTATGAATCCCTGGATGTCATAGAGAACTTTGAAACCCTACACACAACGATAGAAGTTTTCTCATTAGAAAACATAGATTTTGGGGTTAAGCGTCTGGAAAATGGAAAAGCAAAGGACATTGAAGGTTACCAGGTAGAAATCTTAAAAATTGGAGGTCATGTCCTCATCCCTCACATCCACAAGCTATTCAATTAAGTAGTCAAACAAGGGTTCCCTAAAACTTAGACTCGGGGCTTTTAATTATCAGACAATTATGATTAGCCCCCTCTTAGCCAACTTATATCATATTATTTTAGAAAAGAAGACCAGCAGATGGCTTGAAAATGAAGGTAAGCGAGCTAAAGGCCAAGTGGGTTTTAGAAGGAAACACTCAACAATGTACCACCTCATTATGCTTAGGATCATTGTGGAGGAGTGTCGTAATCATAAATCCAATCTCTTTTGTTGCTTTGTAGACTTTAGAAAGGCTTTCGATACGGTACCTAGAAATAACCCATGGAATAGATTAGAAGAGCTAAAGGTTCCTTTCGAGTTGAGAGTTGTCGCAATAAGGTTATACGAGAATGTAATAGCCAAGTTTAAGAGAAAGAAGGGGTGGTCAAGAGATATTAAGTATAATGTCGGAGTTAAACAAGGTTGCCCCTTCTTCCCTACCCTATTTGGCATTTACATCGATAAGCTAGAAAGTTGCTTAGAAGAAGTAGGTTGTGCTGGCACGTTCTTAGCTGGAATAGTCATCATCCTTCTTATCTATGCTGATGATATTGTTCAGTCTCGCAAGGTGTCCATCTGATCTTAATAAGCAACTATGATTTCTTAAGTATTTATTCTCTACAATGTGTATGACTGTCAATACTGACAAAACAAAAGTTATGATTATCAAATCCAAGAAGGACACTTACGCTAATTTTGTGTATGACAATAGAAACTTGGAGGAAGTGTCTTCTTACAAAAACCTAAGAATTGATATTCATCACAAGCTCACCTGGAACTATAGCAATGAGAAAATGATTAATGGAGGGTGGAAAGCTTACTTTGGTCTTGAAAATAATTGTAAAACAACAAACTTTGTGATGTGGGATACAAAGAAGCTCCTCTTTGAAACTTTAGTCACTCCTGTTATCTTGTATGGTTGTGAGGTTTGGGGTTGCAGCATCTCTAAAGAATCCTAGAGAAAGAGTGAGCAAATCCAGAAGCATTTTATAACGTATAACCTCAAAATTAAAAGCAATACACCATATCTTATTCTCCCTATAGAAGTGGGTGTTTTCCCTATCAAGAGCCTAGCTATGACTAGGCTCGTGTTGTACAAACAAAAAATCAATAACATGGGAGACCATAGACTTCCTAAGCTAGCTTTTAATTCCATCCAAAACCACCTAAGGCTCAAGCAAGGTTGGTATAAAGATACCAGGGCCTAGTTAAACCATTGGGAGATCAACAAAAATATTGCATTGCAAAATATTATTAACATTTAAAATATTGTTACTTCTAAGTTTTAAAAAAAATGTGGTGTGAGAAAGATTTAGAGGATAAAAGAAAATTAAGATATTATAAGGAGGTCATCAACCCTACTCTATAAGATCAAAAGTATATCTCTGTTTTAACCAATTCAAAGTAAAAAATTAATATAGCCAAGATAAGAACGAACTCTCATGAGCTCCATAGTGAAACAGGTTGTTGGACAGTTCCTAAAACACCATGGGTGGAAAGGATCTGCTATCTCTGTGAGAATAGGAACATTGAAGATGAAAATCACTTCCTCTTAGAGTGCCCTGCATACACCCACATTAGATCTCAGTTTCATAATCTTTGTTGCAATACCGACATTCCTAGCATTTTAACTTGTCAAAATTATAGTGAGCTCGGGACGCTTCTCACCAAGCTATTTGAGCATAGGAATACAATTTTAAAACAAACTAATTAATTGGTTTCTTAAGGTCCGATGGACCAAGTTTGGTCTCACTGGACGTTAACCATCATCATCATCATCACACCTACATTTGATCTCAGTTTCATAATCGTTGTTGCAATGCCGACATTCCAAGCATTTTTACATGCCAAAATTATAGTGAGCTCGGGACGCTTCTCTCGAATCTCTTTAAGCATAGGAATACAATTTTAAAACAAACCAAATAATTCGTTTCTTTAGATTTCATATACCAAAGTTTGGTCTCAATGGATGTGAACCACCATCATCATCATCATCAATTTTAATCACAGTTATTTTTATAATTGCATGTCAACAACAGAGTTATATGTTTTTCTGTTATTTTAAAATTTATTCCTAAATATTATAAATTATTTATAAGTTGTTGAAACTAAAATTTTGATAAAAAAAAATTATATATTTATTTTATTTAATCTGATATATTGATTTATTTTTATTTTATTTAATCCTTGAATTTTGAAATAGTCAACTTCGGCGACTGCATGCTTCATGCAGAAAAATTATATATTTATTTTTATTTAATCTGATATATTGATTTATTTTTATTTTATTTAATCCATGAATTTTTAAATAGTCAATTTCGGCGACTACATGTTTCATGTTGTATAGCATATTAATATTGAACAACGTGCATGCAGATATATTTATTGTCATTATTCAGCACAAAATTATAGAGCGTATTAATATTGAACAACGTGCATGCAGATATATTTATCGTCATTATTCACAACCAAATTATAATATATGAAGTGGAAGTTGTACAATATAAAATATTAAAAGTTTAATTATTAGAAAATTTGAGAGCTATATTATTTATATATAATATAAAATTAATAATATGTACATATTTAGCTCTTTAATAGGGACGTGAATCTTACCTAATTATACTTATAAAATACATTGGTAAGGGGTTTGTGTTGGAGTAAGGATTTTTATTTTTGACGAATTGGTACCATAATATAACTTGGTTAAGGTTACATTTTAGGATGGAAAAGGCCTTACCATGTGGAAAAGGAGAAAGCGATAATATTATTTATTTATGCGATACTGTAAGGGTTTTTGTCATAAGAGGATGAAATGGAAGGGTATGTACTATAAGGTTTAGTGTTTCTTGAGTGTAACTAAGTAAAGAGGATGTAAGGAAATTCTTCATCTCGCTATTTGTAGTTAGAATGAGCTTCTCTTGGATGAAGTCAGGTTATTTTCAGTGAATTAGTTTATTTATCTGTTTTAAAATATAATTTATTAATTCCATTTTCAGTTCACCTTTCTCATTTTAAAATATAATTTATTAATTCAATTCAGTTCACCTTTCCTTGGATGGATCGATCTTCTTCGACGGTCTGGCCCTGGCAGAAGCGCTTCTGTTTCTGTTGGAGAAGGCCTATTGGCAATGGAAGAACGAGAATTTGTATCATTAAATGCCCCTTGAACATGACACTAAGCTAACAGGTGCTATCAAGCTAGGACGGGAATAAATGAACTTAGAGAGCTACCATCATGCGAAATCTGAAAGCATTAAATAAACTTGCAGAGCTACCATCATGGCCCAAGAAAAAATTAGAAGCACATCACATCAAAGATCGACATAGGTGGAAGAGCATCACATCAAAGGTTAACACAAGTGTTTGGTGGGTACAATCCTATCTAAATAAACATTGGATTCATATACACTTGAGTGATTACAAATTTACATTTCTGTGAGAAGTGCCTTATACAGGTGCCAGGGCTAGATTACTTAATACTAAGAAATTTACAAAACGTCTGCAAAAAATTGTGAAATTAATACTTTATCTACTCCTGTGTGAGGAAACCTAAACGAACAATTACTCGATCAATTATTTCTTCACTTAAAATACATTAAAAACTTCAGCAAAGGTAGCAAGGTAGCATAGTCAACAACATTATATACAGTGCCCACTAATACGGATCCAGAGCCAATTACAAAGGCAGGGCACTTATCCGTCTCTCCTGCCTCTATTGTGGTTATCCCTGCTTATGACGATAGATCAACTTGAATGGATGGGTCAATCACTGAATAAACCGGTGTTCTTGCCACTCCCATCACTTATAGGTAACATAAGTATGGCATTTAAAAAGACTGGGTGAGTTAATGCAGGTCATCGTAAAGAGTCAGTGGCATCTAAAAGACTGTGATTCGAAAGAGGTTGTTCAGAACATTAATTTTAATAATAATAACTTAGTAATGGAGGTTTCAACAAACCTAAGCCCGCACATCTCCCATCGCCTGCAATGTGCAGTCTGAATTTATACACCTAAGCCCGCACATCTCCCATTGCCTGCAGTGTGCAATCTGAATTTATACTTTGCTAATCAGAGCCCGCCCTAAACTAAACCAATAGAGAAACAAAAAAATAATTATTTAATACACTCAAAAATCAAACTATGAAAAAACTTTAGAAAACACACAAAAAATTATGACAAACTCTCAACTAATCCACCTAACTGAGTTAATGCTGCTGACGTTAGCCCGTCGCCGGGTCTTGGGGCACAAAGTCCCACGCCTACGTCACCTATATAAACCAATAAAAAGCAAGATAAATCAATATTTGAATAATTCCCCAAAAAAATTTAATACAAACTATAACAAAACTTATATGATTTTGTTAAAGTTGCAACAAATTACTTCAAATAATCGCCTTGAGCGATTCATATATATCCCCTCGGGTGGGGACATAATAATATGTACATATTTAGCTCTTTATTAGGGACATGAATCTTACCTAATTATACTTATAAAATACATTGGTAAGGGGTTTGTGTTGGAGTAAGGATTTTTATTTTTTACGAATTGGTATCATAATATAACTTGGTTAAGGTAACTTTTTAGTATGGAAAAGGCCTTACCATGTGGAAAAGGAGAAAGCGATAATATTATTTATTTATGTGATATTGTGAGGGTTTTTGTCATAAGAGGATGAAATGGAAGGGTATGTACTATAAGGTTTAGTGTTTTTGAGTGTAACTAAGTAAAGAGGATGTAAGGAAATTCTTCATCTCGCTATTTGTAGTTAGAATGAGCTTCTCTTGGATGAAGTCAGAAATTACTAGGTAGTTGTTAGTTAGCCACTTCACTTGTTGCTCAAGGAAGGAAGAGAATTTGTTCATTTTCGAGCATATTTAATCTTAATTTTAATCGGTAAGATGTAATTTTTACAATCTCTTTAATGATCTTAATACAAAATAAATTATCTTGCAAATATTTGACCATTTTTTAATGGTATCACTCTATTTCTTAAGATAACCAAGAACTCGTGTTTATAGAAATAATTGGAGCATGCAACACATATTGGCATGGGTCTACAACCTGCAAACTAAAACCTTTTTACCAAATGGTAAATTAATTAAAATAATCAAATAATAGTTCTTGTTTAGACATGGTTTAGACTTATCAATTTGAGAGTAATGTTTTGAAATGCATTCATAAAATATTATGATGAGCTCAAACTGCTTGACCAAAATTCCTAGTTTTGGTGTCCATTAAACCACAACAATTTTAGGTTGGTAATGTTTTATTCTGTAGGTTATGTTCCAGTTGTTACAAAATAACAATGCAAATTCTTCCCACCACAGATTCACCCAGAAGTATCGAGATCCACCCATTTCTAGGTCGGATGTATAAAATGTTGAAATCCATTAATCTCTACACCAAATTTAATATTGAGAAATTTCAAAACCAAATTTCCAAGTTCATTTATTTTGTTAGCTTATATTAGAATTGTTGTACTTATATTTATTTTCATTTATTTAATTACAACATTTATTTTTTCACCAACTTAAACTAGAATTGTTGTACTTATATTTATTCTCATTAAAACATAGAATATGTTACTTATTCATCCGTTTTAATTATTAAATACTAATAGTGTGCATATCCATTGATTTCTATTTTTCTTCAACATATTTTTTAGTATTTATTCATCACTAACAAGCATGGAGAAGCTAATGAGAAATGGGAGCCTCCTATATAGAAATGAATGTTGATCAACAAAATAATTTGAAATAAATGTTGATTAATAAAATAATTTATTTTATAAGTATTAGATAGATAAATAAATGTAAAATGATAAAATAAAATAAAATCTAGATAAATGAATGTTAAAATCTTCTTGACTATCAAATTAAGCTAAAATAGCATGTAGCAATATCGAGGACATTGCTACCAAATATCTCTTATTCAATGTATATAAATTAATTTAACATTAACATTTAATAATGAGTAATGCCAAACTTACATAAAGCTATTATAATCAACCAACAATGACCCCCAAAAAATAATGACAAAAAGAAATGAAATACTAAAATTTATATAATTTAAGGTTTTGTGCTTATATAATAAACAAAATGTTACTGTGTATAGAATTGTTATTGTATATATTAAATATATATACACCTAAAATAACTAAAAAAAACTATTATTGTAATTTAATTATATTTTATGCTTTATTCATTATTTAAAAGTTAGGAAATAACTCCTATACAACTCTTTTAATCTTTTCCAATAAAACAAAATATTAAGAATATAGCATCGTATTAATACTTAATGTTATCTGCGAGCAAGCAAGATTAAAGTAAAAGTGTGTACAGCATGAGTGGGCCTAATGGTTAAGAGCATGTGTTTCCTCTTAGGAGGTCACAGGTTCAAATCCAGAGGGGGGTAGTGTATGTACACCTCTGTAGACTTTAGCAGTTAAATCGCTGCGTAGAGGGGGGTCCCTTGTCCCACAAACAAGGGGGTCTCATACACCAATTTGGTGTCTCGCTTGGCGGTGACCTTAAAAATAGATTATTATTATTATTATTACAAAGTGAACATTAGAGTTAGTCAATGACATTGAAAAAGAAGAAGTTGATTTCCTTTGGATATTATTTAAGATTTGATATATGGTTGTCACAACGTCGTGGTTTAGTCTAAGTTGACACCACTTACTCTCACAAGTTAATGTTTATCAAGGTGTTTGCATATAAGTATATTATACAAAGTATTACTAGGTAATAGTAGTTCAAACAAATTTTATTATCTATACATAAATCAATATGAAAATTATTCAGGTTTTGAGGGCACGTAGTTATACAGCTTAGCATTATAACCTAATAAATTGTTAATATAAAAAATTAGTTAGTTGAAGTTTTATATTTTTATTATAAAAAATTATTTTAAAATTGTATAATAAAAAAATAATGTAGAGATAAGATTTATATTATTTATTATAAAAAACTGTTTATTTATATTGAAAAAAGGTTAGGTATTTTATAAAAAAAATATATTCAATGATACAATACCCTTATTACAGCTTAATTATGTATTATTGACATTTAATATATGTAATTCTATTAATCTATAGTATTGTAAAATTTATCAAAACAAAATTAAAACAATTGATAATAAATAATTAAAATAAAAAATTATAACCTAATTTAGCCTACCATTATTAACCATTCAAACTTTAGTTTCCCATACACTAAAATGTATTTATATGTGATTGCTTTATTTCTATGGCTGTGTAACTCCTTTGCATACAGCCCATATTATAACACTTAGCAAATAACCATTTGATTAACTCTCAATTATTATAATCGCTATTGTAAACCTGTGATGCAACTAACTTTGTGGCTATTCTTTCATGTGTACTTTTGGCTTTGATTCTTAATTGGTTCCCAAACACTTTGTATGATACAATCATTGCTTATCATAGTTTTATCATCACACTTCGATTACGTGGATAACTCCTTTTATATATAACGTTGGCTTTGAATAAAATGTCTCTATCCTTAATTAATGCCAGGTGATATGCCATTTTGAAGCTTTTTTTTCTTTATGATTGCCAAAGCAATATCTTGTGAATTGTTGTTTGACAACGACAACCAAATAAAAACATTCTTCCATATGATAATATTTGTAATGTTTCTCTTTTATAAATACAAGAGTTTAAATATTCTTGAATTATGTTATATATATTCTTGAATTATGTTATGTGTATAAAGTTTATTTGGAGATAACATTGATATTTGGCTGCCATAGTTTATAGTAATAATATATTTATTTTTTTATTGTTTTGTTTGACAATGGTTTGTATTATTATTATTTATTAATATATATATTCTACATTATTTTACATTTAATAAAAAAAATTATATATTTTATAATTTTTTATATAACTTTAAAAAAAATAATATATAATAATAATATTTTCAAAATTAAATTTTATTATTAATTATTAAAATATTTAAATTCTCATCTAATAGAAAATTAATAACTCTAATAAATTATATCCTTTCCTAAATAACTCTAAAAAAAGGAAAATAGAAGACCTAAGTTTGTAATCTAGTGAAACAACTTGTCACATTTTAAAAATGATACAAACATAACGAAAGGGATTTCACTACTTACCCGACCATTTGCACCGATCGGACAACCTGGCTCGCGTGAGCGGTCACATCCAACGTTGTCGATCGTCCGATCGGTGCAAATGGTCGGGTAAGTAGGTTACTCATAACGAAAGAGCCCCACTTTAATGTCATTTACGAAGAATAGATGGGAATTATCAATCATGTATTGAAAAAGACGAATAAATCTCTTATCCAATACAAATAATTTAATGCAATCGATGGTGTTGCAATTTCCATCAATGTTAAATCAATATATTGAATATGAAAAAGTTTCGAGTATATACACATTTTGCACATGAAGTAGATCTTTTTCATAATATATTTTTCAATGGAAAAAGTTATAAATAAGGAAAATATTCATCAACATAAATCATTTCAACATATTATGCTATATTACAAATTATAAAAAATATAAAAATAAATTAAAAAAATTATATATATATATATATATATATAATTTTAAAAAAATTACTTATAAAGTCAAAATCAAACTTAAAACAAAAAACAACTTTTAAATATATATATTTTCGTATTAATAAAAATATTCAACCAACGAAATACAGCACTTATATCATTGTTATGCATAACAATTCCTTTCTGCTACATTGTATGGTAGTTCCTAAAATTCACTTTCATCCACAAATTCAAAGATTTTGACGTGCACACGTGGTGCTAAAAAGGTTATGGATTTATGTAAGATGTGTGTCCTCTGAGAAGCCTTCATAATCTAATAGGAGTGAACCCAATTCAAACATCAATCAAAACAAAACGAAAAATTTGATAGTGAACTATTTTACAATAATATATTTAAATTGATTAAACTATCCCATTATATTTATTTGAAATTAATTTTATTATAAAATGTATAAAAAAATATAAATGTTTTTTATTTTTAAAACCAACATGTTAATCTATGTATCTTTCTCATTTGTATTTTAAAATGTATTGTTCGACATCAAAATTAACAATTAATGTTTGAATCTATAATTCCATTATATAACTAGTTTGTCAAGAATTTGTTAAATGGGTGTGGTGGTGGAATGGATGATAGAGGGGTGTCATAATCACAATCGATGCCTCACATTTCAACCTCCACCGAGGAACTTGCATAATGGCCACTAAATGTATTGTTTATTATCTTATTGTATGCATTAGGGATAGCATGAACAATTGCCCATTCTCCTCTATGTTGAATTTCTATGTTGAATTTGCAGGCCTGCAACTTCACTTTGAAGAATAATCAGACATGTAGAGTTCATGTAAGGTGCCAAGCCTATGCTTCTAAAGGGTTGTGAACATAGAGGATAATAATTCATTTATAAAGCTACTAGCTACAACGCTTTGCCATAATTTTCATCACGATTCTACACTACCGCGGGAAATCTCTTATGCTTAACCCCACATTGCTTCTTATCAATGACATCAACTTCTTCACAATACTCTTTATTGCATTCTCATATTCCTATATTACTTCACTCCACATATACATTATTAAATCAATTTCTAAAAATTCATTGAATTTTCCATGTAAAGAAGTAGGTAGTTATTTTAAAATTTCAAAACACAAAATAGTATGTGTGGTATACATAGAGTTTGGCAATTGGGTGTAGCTCAAGTGGCTGTGAGGAAAAGTTGTTTCCTTTCACTTCGTGACATGTTTTCTCTTATGATTTTATTGTATTGAGATGTTGACCTCATGACCTTGATCCCTAACTTAACCTGGTTTACTATGGGTGCCATCCTTAGAATGAGGAGCAATGCTCAGTGGGTTTCCTCAAGAAACACATTTCATGGAAAAAAAGAGTAAACGAGTTTTTATATTACAAGAGAGATAGCATTGCTATATAACGAAAAATATGTCGAATCAGAGACCCTCAAACTTGATTAAGAGATCTCAATCAAACCCAATCCATTTCCTAGTGTGCATGTGATTTCCCTTCCATGCTTAGTGTGTGATTTCTTTGGCATTGCCATAAACTAGGTTGTTTATATTCTACAGTTGAGGGTCCATGACAATGAATATTGCTAAGAGCTGAGGGCTCAATTAGATGCCTCGGTTTCCAACCTTGTGAAACATGTCAACTGAACATGGAGATGAAATCAAGCAGCCTATGCTTCTCAAGGGCCATAGACATGAAGGGTATTAATTCATCTACAAGGCTCATGGTTGTAGTGCTTAGCCATAACAATATCATGAAGTTTGCATAGCCTCAAGAAATCTCTTGTACTTAACCCACACACTACTTCTTATCAATGAAATGAACTTCTTCATGAGATTCTTCACTCCATGCTCATATTCCTCTCTTATTTCACTACACATATGCATTATTAAATTAGCTTCAAATAATTCATTGAATTTTCCTTGTGAAAAACTATGTAGCTATTTTCAATTTTCAAAAAACAAAATATATAGTATAGGTAAAGTAGACAATTTATTTTATTTCATGGGAGTAAACATTGCTAGATACTAGATAAGAGGAAGCGAAGGGAAACATGAATTCTATAACAAGTGAACATACAAATGAAATCAAGTTAATAGTTAAAACAAAAAGTTCATCGTATTGGATTCAAATTCCTGATTGCACCAAAAAGTTGTGATTATGTGCTCCTTTGGATTGATCTCCATGGATGACCTTAGATTCTGAAGTTTAAAAACAACAAGTTTTTGGTGAGAACAAAATCATTTTTTTAGAGGATAATCATATCCTCTATTTAGGAAGTTGTTACCCTATCCAAGATCTTATGGAGGAATGAAAACTCTACACATAACTTCGGCTACCTACAATCTTGTTGCGGACTAAGATCTATGCATATCACTTTGGTTGCTAAAGGAGTTGCAGAGAAGGAGGGAAATGAGGATGTGTAGATGCTAAATGAGTCGAGGAGAAGGATGGAAGATGGGACATGTGGAGACTTTGCAAGAGCTATTGGAAGTCATGGCAATCTCATTTTATTGTGTAAAAGATTTTGTTTTACCTTCAACTATGTATTATTTTTAAAAAATACGCCGAATAATTTCCATATATCTTTTGTTAAAATAACGAATAAGGTGATGGTGATTTTGTTTAACATTTTATCTAATTAAAATGTATTTTATATTTCCTAAACTTATGTTATCATGCCTTCTTCCCTATAGGAGATTTTCAAAATTTGCATGTAAGAAAGTGGGTTGTTGGTTTTGCAGTTTTTCTAAATATTTGAGACCCAAATCTTATGCATGATGTTCTCTTCAAGTACATTGTTTCCTACTATGTTTGAAACATCATTTTAATTTTTGTATATGATGTCAGTTATGGATTAATTTACCTCCATATCTTTGGCTTGATTTGGTTGAGTTTATAAAGGAATATTTGTGTTGGAAATTGAAATGTTTTCATGTTTGGATACAAGCTAAAGGAATGTGCCCAACTCCATGCAAATCCTTGAAAGATAGAAAAAGTTTACGATGTTGACCAGGTTTTCATACATAATGAGTTTCGTTTCAAGTTCCAACTAATAGATGTAAAGTCCTTCTCATATGTATAATGCATGTGATAAATTCATCTCAATGGCTTACTTTCAAGGGAATAAGAATGGACAAAAGAAGTAGGTTTAACATTGAGAGCTTGTAAGGTGCCATTTTATTTAGTTTAATTAAGTTGTATGTTTGGACTTGGATCATAAAGAAAACAGTGTAGGTGGATGCTAATGCTATTAGGGATGATATTAAAATGAAATTGAAGTTGTTGTAGATCTTGAAAATGATGATGTTAAGGTTGAATTTCTCTTTCAACTACTGTCATGTTGAGGCCAAGACAATCACATCGATATATTTCTTCTAGGTCTAGGACATAAATGAGATCTCACTTGTTGCTTCAAGGGTCTATTAACACCTCATTTTCTCGATGTGATGACCATGAGTATGGGGGTTTCATTGGCTAACAAAGCATTGAAGTGAAATATATTGAAAAAAAATCTATCTGTGTATAGGGATATTGAAGACATGGACACTTGTAAACTCATATTATAGTCACTTCCATGACCAACTTATTTATCTCCTCATTTGCTTGGGCAACAATTAAATTTTGTGTTTTTATTTATGATGATGCTACCTAGTTTTCCTTCAAAACACTAATCGTGGCTTGTTTCTTCAAACTTAATATGAGCCTCCACTACATGGTATAGAGATATAATGCATGGTTGGAAGATGGTGCCCTTATCTCATGAATTTTCCATGTGGATATTTTCACAACCAACTATTTCAAACATCAAGTGTACCTCACCCAAATTTTCTCACATTGGTATCGATGATTGGGAGGATGGTTGATGTATTTTTTGACCTCTCAACCTACAAACCATAGTTGAGAGGTGAAACACACCATCTTGAAGAAGAGATTAACCTAGAAATATTTATAATCACAAGATTGACAAAAGAAAACAAACAAAACAATAGCTCATTAGGTAAACATGGCTTGCTTTATTATGAGGACCAACTAGCCTTTATGTATCACTATATACATGATAAAGAAATATTAAAGAACTCTTGCACATAACTCAATGGATGAAAAGACACATTTACATGAATATAGATATGCATTCAAGTTGAAATATAATGTTGGAAATAAGGATGAGCCATGAATAAGTATATTATTCAATTGGAATTCATTAGCAAGATGAGTGCATCCCCCTTCAGGAGAACACCCAGGTTGTTTTCCTTGGTTGTTTCATCGAGTGTTTCCTTCTTTAATGGCGTCACCTCCTTGTGGAGGTCACTCTAGTTGCTATATACAAAGAATCCTCTTGATTTAATTGGAAAGAAACCCTCTTTTCCACCTAGTTTAGGAATGGCACCACTATGGGGGAATAATTCTACAAGATCAATCCCAATTATTGTTGTTGGAATTGTCGTTTTTAGATAGATACATATGCCAAGTTGAAAAGGGAGGAGTTTGGAATGTGCATGCTCAAATGTGATGAGAAAATATTAGTGGCCAAATGTGTGCAGGAAGTGAGAGAATATGAAGGGAAGACATGCTACTCCAACGTGTACTAAAGGGGGTAACTCCTGAAGAGATAAATAAAGAATCTATGTGCGATCCAAGAGATGGGATATCTACTGCATTATTGGTTTCAAAGTATAAATGTGCTAAGATGATAAGGTAGAGTATATATGTGTTGGCTACTAGATGTTTAGAGTAGAGCAATGTGTACTAGGCCAATGGATTTGTGTGTGTGTGTGTGTGTGTGTGTGTGAGAGAGAGAGAGAGAGTATGCCCAATGTAATGTATAATGGGAAAAAAATGTGTTAGGACTAGTTTCATATGATAAGTGAATGATTGAGTTAATCTAACAATGTTTGAAAAATATATGATGGTTTCCCCTGGAGGTACCATGAGTAGATTTCCTTAGTCCTTAGTGCATTCAAAAGAAGAAGAGTGCATATTGAAAGTACAAATGATAATGTTGAAGGAAAGATAGACAAGGAAAAAAACACACGATATGAACCATGGAATACCAAAGTTGGGGCTATACTAGAGAGAAAGATTAATATGAGGAAAGTGAGCCTTGTGTTAAACCCATATCACAAGATCAAGAGAGACATAAGTGGAATGCGAGTGTTGAAATGCCAAGGGGTGCCCATGATGAACCAAAAGGAATGTTGTTGCAACATTGATGTGGCAATCATCCATGATGCTAAGAAAGGAGCATCAATGTGCTTGTTAAATAATTCCATGTTCTTATGAATCGAAGGAAAGAAAGATGTGTTCATTCACTAGTGTCCAGGTGTTGTGTGTCTTGTTGAAAGCAATGGGATAAGGGAGAGATTATGTTGTATATGAGTGTAGAAAAGAGGTTTGAAAGAGGACCTATGGGTTTGTATGGAAGATAGAGTAGATATGATATCAATAGGATGTATTAGGGGTTGAAAACATAGGGAGAGAAGTTGAGGCATGATATTGAGGGGCTTGGTTGATATCGTAGGAGGTGACATAGAGAAGTCATGAAGGGAAATATAATTGTGAATACTAAGTTGTTGAATTGCACTAGGACAGAGAAGAGGAATGTTAGTGATTGTCTTTGAACATAGTGTAGGTATTTATGTGAGTGTCACATAGAGATTTTCATTGAGAGTACAATAATGTAGCAAGGAGACATCACAATTGACTATAAGAGATCCCAAAAGAAAATGTGGTGACACATTGATGGTTAATGAGAAACATAGGCCCATGATGTTGTACCCATCCAATATGGTAAGAAGAGAGGTGGGGGGTTGTGAATTGTAGGAGATGCTATACAAAATCTCATGAGATGAGATTATTTTGGTTGTCATTATAAAGTATCATGGTGGCTATCTAATACTTTAGTTGGTACTTATCTATGAAGAGAGAGGTACGCGAAGATAATGTGTCATCTTGGGTCAACAAAAGGAGAAAGGGGTCAACAGTGATAGGGTTGGGTAGGGAAATGATTTCATGAGCTACGAGAGTGGGGTGATCATTGGGTGTTTCTTCAAATTCAAATTAGGATTTGTCTATAATTAATGCTCCATAGGGCGATGATCGATTGAGGGCATGCTAGGTTACTGCAAAGTGGGTGTTTGTGCAATGGAAATCACACCGTTTTTGGGGGATAGGAGCATAAGGACTAGCAAATTTAGGGATTTGTGGACAAGGAGTAGAGGGTTTGGAACTATTGGAGGTGTTTCAAGTGTGAGGGTTGGGATAAAAGTTAGGGTTTTAAAGGAGTTGGAAATTGGGGTGGCGCTAAACTTTGCGTTCATTATCAAGGCACATTGGAAGGCCTAATCAAGGGAACTTCTTTCAAACATAAAAAAATTCAACTTTAACAAATGCCACTAAACAAGAATTAAATTTAATAATTGGTAACTCATCTAGATCTTGAATTCAAAGCTAAATGGGAAGCCAAGAGAACACCTTGATGTATTATTACATGGTTCGGTCATGTGCTTGAAGAAGTTGATAGGATTTGACGAGTAGATTTGTGAGGTATCCTAGTGGGTGAAAATGCTATCAGAGTGCATCACAAAAGGCTTATTGGGTGTTGATGCATTTTGAATTAGATATGGAGGTGTCATCATCGATGAGTTAAATATATACTTCATGTTAAAGGGTTGACATAACAACCATGCCTAAGTCATTCCTTCCAAGTAATTGTTGGCCAAGAACAAACCTTGAACCTCCTTGAGATTAGGGTTTATTTGAAAATAAATAATGATGACATTGATCTAAAAATACAAAACCTCATTGCTCATTTGAGGTCCATACATAAGTAATGTGTTATGTATCCAGGTGAAAGATGGAAGGTTGAAGTCATTTAAGGATGACTTCTTGTAGCAACTTGATGAGATTTGTAAGTACACGTGTTGGAGAGGTAATGTGCTATTTGTATCCATGTGAAATATGGAAGGTTGAGGACACTTAAGGAGGACTTCTTGTAGCAACTTGATGAGGTTTGGAAGGACATGTGTTGGAGATGATTATGTCTCTTTGGTTAAAGCTTCTTGTTGAGGGGCCATGAGTGCAATGGATAGGAAACTACTAAAAGGAACTAGAGGAAGAGGAATCCCGACTCCTTGGTTGGGAAGATGTTAAGCAAGGAAGTGAAAAAAAACAAACCCTAGTGGTTAGGGGGATGAGGGCATTGGGATTAAAAGGTGCACAAATTGGAGTATAAAATCCCAACAAACTAATAAGAGAATTAAGAAGGTTGTCACCCCGTAAATAGAATTGAAACCATATGTTGAATCTGACTTGAAAAAAATGAGATCTAGGCGGGAGGGTTAGGATTCCACAAACCAAATCTAATAAAATCCTCTTTCCAGAGAAAGGAAACTACTTCAATTCGGAATTGAAGTAGGGAGAAATTTGAGAGTAGGTGCCAATGTAGATTTGGGTGGAAGAGCACACTCCAAGAAACCAAAACTTGAATTCTACTCATGCGAGCTACTATTGATGAATGAGGTGTTGATTATGAGAAGAGCTTAAGAAGAACATGTCTTAAATTGTTGTTATAATAACCAGTAATGTATTTGTCGACCTCTTTATCTACAAGCCTTTATTGAGAGGTGGAGTGCACCAACTTGAAAAAAAGATTAAACCATAAAAATTTCCAATCAAGAGATCAACTAGTAGGTTCTTAAGAAAAAATGACTTACATTATTGTGAGAGTCTACTAGTTTTTTTTTTTTTAATAGAACTACAATAACTCTCCACACAAGATGAAGACATTAAAGAACACTCGCATGGAGCCCAAGGGCTAGAAAAATGTATATACATAAATACACAATCATTTAAAACAAAACCAAATGTTATAAATATATTAAACTAAAGTGTTTTATTAAATATGTATTTGTGTTGTTAGAATAAATTGTTGTAACAATAATAATTTATTTTTTAAACTTAAATATAAAATTTTAAAACTATTTTAATGGTTAATTATTAAAATATTTTAATTCTTATTTAATAGAAAATTAACCAACTAAATGGATAATAACATTTAGTAAAGAATTCCAAGAAAATAAAAAAAGTCCAAGCTTAAGATTTAATGAAAAAATGGTGCAAACATAAAGAAAAAGACCCCACCCTAATGTCCTTCACCGATGAACGAAGAGACAGTACGAATTATGAGTCATATAACTCGAAACAAAAAGAATAAATCCCCTATCCAATACAAATAATTTAATGCAATTGACGTTGTTGCAAATCCCATCAACGTTTAATCATTCCATTGAATCGAGAAAGATTAGATACAAATATTTTGCATATTTTTAAATATTGTAAAATAATTAAATCAAAATGTTATTTAAAAATGGAATAAATCCCTTATCCATACAAATAATTAGATGGAACTCATGTTGTTGCAAATTCCATCAACGTTAAATCAACTCATTGAATGGCCAACGATTTCTTATATATAAATTTATAAATATGATGCATATTTTTAAATATGGTAAAATAATATTTCAAAAAAATATACATGATTAAAAGGTAAGGGTGTATATGGCTAGAAAAGTCATGGAAAAATTGTCAAAAGTTAGGTAGGATTTAAGAATTATTTAACTATGAGCTATTTTGTTATGTTTAGGACTATTATTGAGAAGTGTTTTAATAATAAAATTAATTTTATGTATTGTTTTTTCTTAATTTAAAAAAATATTTGATATAATATTTATAATTAATTATTTGAATAGATTAGAGAAATTAAAATTTTATTTTGAGTTGAGAGTTGTTGTGATAAGGTTGTATGAGGGTTATTGTCAAGTTTAGGAATTTCTTTGTTTTTTTGGTATATACATTGACAAGCTAGAAGATTGTTTGGAAGATGCAAGTTGTGTTGGCATGACTTTGATTAGTATAGTCATCATCATTTTTCTTTACATTAATGATATTGTTATAATGGGGAAGAGTCCCTATGGTCTTGACAAGTGACTACAAATCCTTTAGGAGTTTTGCTCTAGTATGTTTATGACTATTAACGCTCACAAAACAAAGGTTATAATAATCAACTCCCAAAAGATCACTTATGCTAATTCAATGTATGATAAAAACAACTTGGAGGAAGCGACTTCATACAAATATCTCGAAATTGGTCTTCATCACAAGCTTAACTAGAACTATAGAATTGAGAAAAAAAAGATTAATGGAGGGTGGAAGGCTTATTATGAACTTGAAAATAATTGTAAATCAATAGATCTTTGGCTTTGGGATAAGAAGGAACTCCTATTTAAGAATCTTGTCACTCTCGTTATCTTATATGGATGTGAAGTTTGGGGTTAAACCATATCTAGAGAATTATGGAGAAGGATATACCAAATCCAAAAGCACTTTCTAACATATAATCTCAAAATTAAAGGAAATACACAATATCTTATCCTCCACATAGAAAAGAGTCTCTATCTGATTGAGAACATGGGTATGGCTAGGTACCTATTATACAAGAACAAGTTAAACAACATGGAAGACAAGAGGCTTCCTAAGATTTCTTCATATTCTTGCCAAAACAACTTGTGGCTTAAGCAAGGTTGGCATAAAGACATCACGTCTTGGCTAAATCATTGAGGAGTCGAGGAAGAGGTCACTATGCAAAATAGTGATAATTTTAAAACTATTATTCATCTAAATTTAAGAATAACTTGTGGTGTGATGAAGAATTAGCGAATAAGAAAAAATTAAGATATTATAAATAGGTGATCAACCATAATCTAGAAGATAAAAAGTATCTCTATGTTTTAACTAACATAAAGAAAAAATCAACATTGTTAAAATAAGAATAAATTCATGAGCTCCATAGTGAAATAGGGCATTGGACAATTCCTAAAACATTGTGAGATGAAATAATTTATCATCTTTGTGATACTAAGATGGTTGAAGATGAATATCACTCTCTCATAGAAATTCTTAAGTACACCCACATTAAAGCATGATTTCAAAATATTTGCAACATTATCGACCTTCCTAACCTTTTAACTCATCACAATTATGATGAGTTAATACTTTTTTTTTTCAAAAAGAAAAAAACAATAACTTGTTATTAATTAGAAATCAAAGTTACATAATTCAAAACAATGGAAACTTCCATCCATGAGATTAAAAACAGTCGACCATATTAGCTATCCAAAACCATAGATACTTTGGGCTAACCGTCTACAAAACAATTCATATTCAAAACGATAGCCTTAATCTCCCCCTAATTGATACAAAGTACAAAACTTAACATAACATCCCCAAGACAATAGGACTGACACCTAAAAGACATACATAGATCCAGAATCAATCATCATATATACAAAGTATTCTTCAAAAAAGATGAAGCCATCCATTGACCTAATTGCTTTCTTCTGGAGGAGATCATCCTGCATATTTACTTCATGAAAGATATGATCAAAGGTGATATCAGAAAAACCGTCAATCATGTTGCAAGTCCTTCCAATCCGGTGATTTAGTTGGAGGGCATGTAATTTAGAAAAACCAACAACCCAATCAATTACAACCTAGGAATCACCCAATATCTTAAGACTAGAGATGCCTCTCTTTTTTTGTAAACCACAGTAATCCCCAAAGGGCCAAGAGTTCTGCCTTAGTATTGCTTGCATCATCGAATCCTATCCTCAGTAGCACCTGATGATATTTTTAAACATTGAGGACCATACCAACCCCACATATTCTATCCCTTGCAATTGTGGGGAGTGGTATGCCTTCTAGTTAAGACTACTTCATTGAAAGCTTTTCGAGAACAAAATAAAATTCTAAAGAAACCCAAGTGACTTCTTATTTTTTTTAAAGTCTCATATACAAAAGTTGGTCTTAATGGACGTGAATAACCATCATTATTATCAATAAAAAAATAAATGATATATAATTTTAATATTAAATTCAGATATATAATAAAAAACAAAATCAAATATAAAACTAGTTACACGATTAATTATATAAATATTTTAATAATAAAAATTAAAATGTTAATATTAATTTCATAACAACAATAACAAAATTCAATTGACAATACTTTATACAAATATGTTAATAATTATAAACTATTAAAAATAAAAAAAACTAATAACTACTAACTAATTCCAATACAATATATTAATATGATACAAGTAAATATTTTTTAAACTTAGCTTCTTGAAATCCAACCAAAAACATACTTACTCTGGCCGCATTAAATGACCCACAACAAGCTAGTTATTATTCCCCAACAAAAACGATCTTTACATCATTGTTATGTATAAGACGTCCTTTTCACTATAATGATTATTGTAATTTCTAAAATTCAGTTTCATCCACCAATTCAAAGTTGTAGATTGTACGTGCACATGAGGTGGTGGCCAAAAGGTTATGGATTTATGAAATATATTTGCCCACATTGTCGGTGATTTTTGTAGTCCCAATGTTAAAATACCAAATTTACCATCGCATTGATTTTTTTAATGAGTTGGCGAACCTAAAGGACTATTGCTTATGTAAATGACCTAAAGCATTAGGTGAAGGACATTGCTTATGTAAGTAACCTAAAGGATAATTGCTTTCCTTACTACCAAGGACACCAAACTCAAGTAAGCTAAAGCATTCAATGAAGGACAGTTGCTCTCTTATTACCAAGGACATGTGGGTACATGAGTTGGCATTGAAACTTTTTATGTGGGGTTTATCAAGTCAAAGTTATAGATCTACAAAGGATTAAACTCATTTATTTTCCACATATATCATAATGCGTGTTGAGATTGACATAAGTTAGTTAGGGATGGTTGAACAACATGGTTTTATGGGAGGGAAGTTTAAAATTATATTACTTTTTAGTGTTGGTTTTGCAAACAAGTATGTTATTTTTATGATTTTTGTATTTTATTTATTTAAAAAAAACATAAACTTAAATAAAAAATTGGGAAGTGTGTGACTAACTACATACATAGGAGGACATAGATTTGAATGACATCAATTAATGATTTGTTAGGAAAATATTGTTGGTACAAAAGTTCAGGATAAAGAACAAAGCATGAATATAACGATTTCCTCTTTGCAATTGGTAGTTGTAGCTAAAGCCCCTTGGGGGTACGAAAAGAATTTCATGAATCCATTAGGAGAATTTTGTTGGTACAAAAGTTTAGGATAAAGAAGAAAACATGAATATAAGGATTTCCTTTTTGCAATTGGTAGTTGTAACTAAAGCCCCTTGGGGGTACGAGAAGAAACTTCATGAATCCAGTATCTCTTATTCTAATAAAGTATTGGTTCATTGTTTGCATCTCGTCCTCCTTATTTATAAATTACGGTTAGCTATGTGGACCTTTCTTTTAAGGGGCGGTATGAAATTGAAAAGGAAAATTAAAAAAAAAATATATCACATAGAGAACTACTTTTCAAAGGGACATAAATAATGTACATTATTTATTAAATATTACTTTTTGGAGTGCATTATACACTTAAAGAGTAATTCATTTCATTTTTTAACAAAAATGATTTTGTGAAGAATGTTTTTGGAGATTGTTTTACAATGGATTTCATGGAGAGATTCATGGTTTTGTCAACATTTCGAGCCAAACTCTACGACTCATCATCAGGACCAAGGATGACTTGTCGAGCAGAAGAATGTCTATGCCATAGTCTAAGTATTTGTCATTTCATTTATAAGAGGGAATCAACTGACATCAACCAACGAGGATTTGTTTGCTTAAGAGAATTTTAAAAACAACAAGGAGTCCAACCTCATGGTACATTGATGTTAATTAGCCGTGATTTGCTTAGAACCAACCCACAATCTCTTTTAATACAATTTGGGTTTTTCACGATCTCAACGACTTCTCTCACCCTTCGTCTAGACCAATGCTCGGCTTTCACAAGACTTTGCTTCTACAATATTAATACGATGCCTAGTTTTTAGTGTATGGTCTGCAAGGGTTGATCTCTTGGTTCTTCCGTGGATGATATTGGCCTTGTGTTCCTTGATTCTCATATTAATGGATCTTCCTGTTTCCCCAATATATGTTTTCCCAAATGTGCATGGAACTTGGTAAACAACTTTATGTGATAATGGGATGATTGGATCCTGAACGAAGCTAAGAAGTTTCTTGAGGTTGTTGGCAGAAAATTTAAGGCCCATAAAAGTTAACCTTTTTACAATCGACAATATTATTTATAATAGAAAAGTGGTAACAATATTATTTAAGGAGAAGTTGTGGTGCGATAAAGAGTTAGAGGATAAGAGAAATTAGGATATTATAAGGAGGTGATTAGCCTTAATCTAAAAGATTAAAAGTATTTCTCTATTTTAATTAGCGTAAAAAAGACAATTAAGACTGCAAACATTGCTAAAATAAAAACAAAGTCTCATGAGCTCCATAGTGAAACAAGGCACTTTATAATTCTTAAAATTCCATGGGATGAAATAATTTGTCATCTTTGTGACACCAAGAAGGTTGGAGATGAAAATCACTTCTTATATAAACATGTATACTTTCTAGCTAAGAGATTCTTTTCAAAGAGAGTCTATTTTTTGGTTAAATACCCTATAAATGTAAGAGAAATAGATGTCATGAAACTAGGGTTTGGATTCCAAAACCTTGTTCATTATTGTACCAATATCCATATTGGAAATTTGGCCCTTGTCATCACACAAATTTATTAACAGTTTGGAGTCTTCCAATATGTGTAAGTTACTTTGTCCTTGATTTGTTGCAAAATTCATTAAAACCCAAAGAGAAAAATGTTATGCTTGATTATTTGTACTTATACCAACACCATATATGATGGTGAAGTAATGATGATTATAAAGGAAAAGTATTTTCCCAACCCCACACAAACTTGGAGTTCCTTAGCAAGCTCTGCAATATCCGTACCGAGATATCTCAAAAGTTATCTCAATTGAATAGTCCAATAGAAAATAATTCCATGTTGGATAATTATCTAAGAGAAAATATGAATATGAATGATGATTTACACAAGAAATGATGCCTATATAAATACCCATGCAAGGGTTGCCTTGGTGATGAGACACCGCCTTTCATAAGGTGCCTCTTCATTTAATTATTTAATTAATTTATCAATATTATCAATATTTATTAATGCATATTTATTATATATTTGGTCATTACATTGTCTTCCCCTTAAGGGAAGCTTTGTCCGTAAAGCTTTATTGAAGAAAAGGCTTATGTCTGATTTCTTATCTATAATGACATCTTCTCGATATTTGTGTTAGTAATTGCAACACACCACGAAACGAAACAATATGAGTTACGATCCAAGAAAATTTGACGCCTCATTTGTGAAGTTGTCCATCCGAGATCTATTTTCATTGGAGTTGTTTATTGATCACTTTGTTGGATGGAATTTCTTGTTTTTTGTTTAGCTTGTTCCTTTTGTGTTCTTTTTCTTTTGAAATCATAACTCCTCCATTTATGTCCATTTTGACCCTATCGTTGGTCAAAATGATTTTTATGTTTTGAGTGTCGATAAAGAGTTTTTTTTGTTTGTATTTTTACTGGAGTGGCTTCTTGTTCCTTAACTTGATTTTATTTGCCCGAGAGTCTAGAAGCTTCCTTCTGGATTTGCTCTAATTTGTTCTCAAATAGAGTATTATTACTCTGAATCTTTTCGAACCTTTCTACTTGCAACTTTTTGTTCTCTTTAACTCTTTGATTTGCTCTTTTAGTTCTTGATTAAGATTTCTCAGGCAATGATTTTCTTCTTGCTTCTCTATAAATTTTCCTTTGAAGTCTTCATTAACTTGTTATGACTTTCGAATTATTTTTAACTTCTTGATCTTCGTAACTAACGTCTTGTTATGATTGTTTAGTTGAAATACTTGTTAATGTATTATTGCATTTTTTAATTTCCAACTTGTGTGTCCTTCTAATGTCACCGTATTTCTGTTGGAGTTCTTTCACCAGTTGCTCATGTCAACATATCTCGGATTCTTGACTTTTTAGCTTTCTCTGGACTTTCTCAATTTCTTCATCCTTGTCATTCAAGAGTGCATTCAAAGGTGTTAGTTCTTCTTTTTCCTTATTGTCGTCAACTTCCTTCTTGATAACTTGGTTTTATAATTTTTTATTGAGACGCTTTAATTCCTCAATCTACACAAATAATTCTTCCATTTATTTTTCTTAGTCCGAACATATCTTGACATTAAACTCCTTTTGAAGATTCTCTAAGTCGATTATCATTTGTAATCTTATATTTTCATTTTGACAACAAACTAATTCATCTTCTAATTTTTTTATCTGAATATATGAACCATAAACCATGGTTGCTCTCCTTCTGTTAGATGGATCCCCAACATTGTTCCAACAACTTCAATGAGTTTTTGAGCCCATTTAGTCCTTGGATTCATACTAGGAGAAGGAGCTGGATATGGATCTTCTTTAGCTTCATTCTCAAAATCAAGATTTGGTTCCTCTTGATCCTCATATGTGGACTCTGAATCTGAAACATCAATAGAAACATCATCATATGCAAATGGAATAGATTGAGCATTTATACCTTCCTCTTTAGTTGGTTGTAGATCATGTAATGGATCTGCGTTGAATTGAACACTCCGCTCTATGAACCATCTTCTGGTTTCAATCTCCATTAACTTGTAAGCTTTTTCATCATCTGCATATCCTAGTAGAATGCATTCACTACTTTGAGGTTGGAAGAATTTCCTTTTGTCAGATGAAATTTTGGCCCATGTTCTGGATCCAAAAACCCTCGGATGTGAGACATTAGGATTATGTCCCATCAATGCTTCGAATGGAGTTACCCTTGAGGTACTATATTCTGTATGTATGAAGCATAGTTTACTGCTTTAGCCCATAGATATGGTGGACGATCTCTTGCTTCAAGAAGGCAAGTAGCCATCTCTTTCAGTGATTGGTTCTTCCTCTCAGCTACACCATTCTATTGTGGTGTATATGGCACTAAATGTTGCATATGAATACCTTCTAAAACACACAACTACTAAAACTCTCTTTTGGTGTACTCTCCTCCATTGTCTGATCTGAGTGATTTGATATTCTTCCCAAGAGTGTTCTCAACTAAGGCTTTGAAAACTTTGAAGGTTGCAAACACCTCACACTTCTGCGTTAAAAAATCCAACAATACCTTGAGTAGTCATCAATGAAGGTCAGAAATTATTTATAACAATTCATATATGTTGTAGGATTTGGTCCAGAGACATCACTATGTATCAAATCAAGTTTAGAGGAAGCTCTTATTTCCTTCACAAATTCATACCTTCGATGTGGGATCTTTCCTACCAAGCAACCATTGCAGACACCTTGAGAGGAATTGATGAGAGGAAATCTCTCAACCATTTCTTCATTGTGCATATGCTAAAGGTATTCAAAATTTAGATGGCAGAATCTCTCATTCTAGATTTTGCTTGTTTCAATAACATGAGTCAATAGGGCACTTTGGTGTGAGTATGGAAAAAAATGAGAGAATGCATATGCCTTGTAGGCATGGTTTGCATCTCCTTTCACTATCAACTTCCTAGTAGAGATCTCTGAGATATCAACTATATCAGGTTCAAATAAAACTCGCTTTGGTGAATCTGTATGGGTCATTTGATATACATATAACATAGTTGCTTCTAAGGAGGTCACATATAGGTCATTATCAAACACTCCATGCTCAAATTGAACTGAATCCTTCCCAACAGTTGGGATTTGAGAGTCATCTCCCATGTGTATGATAGGACCACCAATGAGATCTAGAGAAGAAAATTATTCTTTGGAGGAAACCATGTGGTTGGAGGCTCCTGAATCAATGAGGAAAGCTTGTGATTGTGAGAATACATCCTTTAATGCATGACATCTCTCATGATCATTAGTATTTATTATAGAATCAGTCTTCCTTACACCTTCAGGGAGGCAATATTATGTTGTTCAAGAAGTATTGACATCTGATCTATAGTTTTCTTCATACATAGGTTCTCTGGATGGTTTCCTCTTTTCCCATACAGACACTTGGTATTTTCAAACCTATTATGCTTATCCTTATTAGAAACATCGGCTCCATTTGAAGTATTTTTCTTCTCCTTTGGTTTGGTTTTAGTGTTTTTTTTTCCTTCTCCTTCTATCTCCCTTTAGCTTGGGAATTCTTGGTCTCCCCATCCAAAAGAGCTTGATTCTTGGAGGCTTTGAGGGATCCCATCTGGATCAACTTGTCTTGGTCTTGAATAAGGAATTTCGTGAATGCATCAAGTGAGGGAATTCACCATTTTGGGGTTGTTAGTATCTCAGAGTGGAAGGTGGACACAAATACTAAAAATTTAGGGCCAATATTTCTTAGAATGAAGAGCACCAATTTCTCATCCTTCTTGTCAATTCCACATTGCTTACATTGCGTGACCAAAGACTTGAATTTGGAGAATGACTGTTGTATGGTTTTGAAATTTTTGGGTTGAAAAGTAATCAGTTCATTCTCCAAAATGTGCCATATTATTTCATCATGCTTTCCAAACAATGATTCGAGCTTCTGCCATACTCCATTCAGTGTTTTTAAGCAATCAATGTGGAATAACAACTCCTTGGAGATATGAATGCACATGAAACCAAAGGATTCATCCAATTTGTTCAGGTACTTCGATTTCTCTAAATATTGTTGGGGTTCGAACTCCTTGTCTGTTGTGACTCTATACAAAAATTCCTTGCGCAACACAATATGCATATTTCTCCTCCAATCTAGGTAATTGAAGGGTGTGAGGATCATCGGTGTCAAGGCTATTGAATTCCCCATTTTGTAGCTTTAGGAGCAACACAATTCTGTTGAATTCTTCAAAGAACTTGCATAACACTTTCAATTTGAAGGTAAACCAACTTAATCACACTCTACTTACACAATAAGCACATTATCAGGGTGATTCACACCTGGCTAGACTTTTCTAGATAAATCCAAAGGGAGCAATGCAAAGATACCGATATTTATGTGGAACCCAGTTTCTTTTGGTGCATCAATGAAAGTATCTGAGGATTGAAAATGGCCTAATCAAGATTTGATACCATGTAAAATTAGCAAAGCCACGTGATCATCAGGATGGATTGAACCTCATGGTGAAAGAAGAATGAATGAGGAAGAATTTCAGTGTTAAAATTGACAAACAATATCATCACATGAGTCTCACCAGTGTAACTCTAGACAACAGAAACACGTCACAATCATGTAACTGACCAAGGTAGGCGAGCAAAGGTGCCCATCTCCTTAAATCATGCAAAAGGTGCGCTAGACTAACTGAAGATAAACTAAATGTGACCCATCGGGAGCACAACTCAACACAAACTAATGTGAATTGATGGTGGGAATCCCACGATTCAATGTGGGCTCCTATAATGTAGGGATTGGTCTATGGAGCTCCTAAAATCATGAAAAGTGGCGCATAAAGTGGTAGGTGGGCCCTAGATATCTTCTCCATGTCACTAATGAAGTGGCAACATATTCCTAAGCTAAGGAATTGACAATTAGACTATGGTGGAAAAGGGAGGATTGAAATAATCCTAACAATAGTTCTGACTTTAATTCTCTTGATAATCTATAATATCCACTACATCCAACCTAGGGGCTTTCCCTTGGTATAATCCTATCACCTCTATCTATTTTTCAGGTCACCCATCTTCTTACAATTGGAAAATATTTCCCCAGTACCTTCCAAACAATGGATGGACCATTTACAAATATTATTTCAAGCTTATCCGATCCTCCATTGACATGCCTTTAAAATATTTAATTCTCATAATTATGCCCCATAGTCCTTCATTAAAGATGATTTTCAAAAATCTATTTATAATCACAACCTAACTAAAAGTATATATATTCTCCAGAACCCATCCTCCTGCATCTTTTAGCTTAGATAATGTTTTTCCATTTTATAGGAGGGATTCCTTTTGATCATTTCCTCCTTAACCAAAGAAAATTGAAACGATGTTTCCTAATATTATCAAGAATTATTTTTGGCACATGTGGAACGAATAACCAATACACATGTATGATTTCCAAGATATAATTCACAAGAATCAACTTTCAACCACAAGATAACCATGTGTAACACCAACAAATTATCCTAGCTTCAATTATTTTTTTAAATCCACAATTAGTCTATTAGGAGGTGAATTCAATACCACACCATTGACATTTTATGATATAGTTGTACACGACTATACCCTAGCACTAAGGCCCGGTCACAATACCTAATGGTGTGGGTGGGCCCCCCAAGGCAAACATTTCTAGAACCTTCTAGCTGTGTATTTCAATTCCTTTTAGAACCCTCTTATGTATTGTTTAAAAGGGAAGTGACCCTTGGTATTGTATTATAATAAATAAATCATTGTAAGTTTTATATCAAGTAATAATAAAAGATCAAAGTTTTCATTGCCCCATGGTTTTACCTGTGCATAGCAGGGTTTCCACGTCAATATCATGTTCTATAGTTATTTTTTGTTTTCTTCTGTTTTTATATTTTTCTAACATAATCATTGAATTTGTAGTCATTAGTTTTCAAATTTTGAAACTCAAATATTTTATTCCTTGGTCAAGGTGACTTGAAGCAAGGGGGAAGATTTGTGAAATTTTATTTTCCAAATTAGGCCCTAATTCTTTGAAAATCATACAAGATTTAGTTATATTTACCTCCATAATGATTGCATTGTAGTAGATTTCCAAGATTCCCTCTAAAATCCTTATTTCTTGAAGGGAACCATGGCTAAACATCAATATATCATAAACAAATAGATGGTTTTCCACTTTAGTACATTTTAAGTCACCCACCCTTTTTTCTTAAGATGTTCACTTACCCTGTCCTTCCACAACCAAAAGAAACATGAAAGGTGATAAAGGGCATCCCTATCTAATCCCTCTGGAAACATTGAAAAAAAAGGAAGGGGATACATTAATTAAAACGTCAAAGGAGGTTAAAGATATGCAACCCAATGTCCAATTAACTGTGAATAAATTGATACCCATTTGAAGCAGAGCTAAACTAATGTACAACTAACTCACTTTATCATAATCCTTTGCTAAATCAATCTTCATTACTAGTGTTGGAAGCTTGTTAGTTTTGATTGACTGTAATCCCTACTAGATTGTACCCATAACATCATGAATATGGTTGCTAGGAAGAAAGCCAAATTATTCTTTTAAGATTACTTTCGACATCATACCCTTTAGACTATTTTCATCTTCAAAATGAGCTTGTATATGATATTACAGAGGGATATGGACCTAAAGTCCTCAAAATAATTTGATTAATTCCTTTTGTGGATTAATGTAATAAAATTAGAGTTAATGGCGCATAGAACATTTCCTAAGCCTTTTGATTATTTCACTACCTTTAAGAACTCATCTTATAGAATTTCATAAAATCCTAAAATATCCACAGTTCAGTCATTGGGACAAGGTCTCTTGGCCTTATTAAAAGAAAACTTGACTCCCTTCAATTCCTCCTCGGAAACATCTTCTTCTAAATTCTCATTCATGGACAAATAAAAGAGTTTGAGAAACAATATTAGCACACTCATATTGTTAGGTTTCTTCTAGTATCTTTGAGATGAGATTGAAAATGGGCCTTCCTAGAATATGCACTATCTTCAAAAGATCTTGCATAAGAACCATTATGGGTACCAATATCTTAAATAGTTTTGCATTATTTCTATAATAGGTATAGTTATAAAATAATTTAGTATTATTGTGCCTTATTATATCCAAATGTGTCTACTTTTGAGTATTCACTCTAACTCTTTCTAGTCCAAAAGACCATTTTTTTTCCTCCAAAGGCTAAAATTTTCCTTTAATCATCGATACAAACCTTTGCGTAATTTTTGTAAAGAAAAAAGAGATCTTTGTTTCAAAAATGTTAAGAGCTTGTTAAATTTTTTTCCTTTCCCCCCAAACATGTAGCAAGATTTTTCACTTGTTTAAGACTAGAAGTGAATTTATACATAGATGATTCCCTTGAGGAGGGGTCATATAAATTCCAATTTCTTGGAATGAGCATTATGAAATCCTCGTCTATCAACCAATCATGATTAAATTTAAAGGGAACTTGAAGTATTCTATCCTCTTTGTCAATTTGAAGAAGGATGGGTAAGTGGCCAGATAAGCCTCGAATACCTACCCAACACCTGTATCTCTTTACTTTCTCTAATAGTTTTTTTGCCATTAAAGATATTTCCATCCTCTTGAAAATACCTACTCTTCCCCTCCTTGAATTCCTCAAAGTAGGAATTAGCAACACATGTTTAATGTCAACCAATTTAGTTTCTTCAAAGAAATTAAAAAAATAACCTACAAAATTATATGGTCTTGCCAAGTCTCCCAAATCCTCTCTAGTAGGAAGGACCATATTCAGATTCCCAACTACTATGGTATTATTTTACAATAGATTTTCCTCCTATCTTAATTGGTCCCAAAAAGGTCTTCCATCTCCATAAGGAAAATAAATGTTTACAATTTTGAAAACATTTCGCAAGTCCCTATATTCTCCTTGAAGAATAATGCTTGTAGAAAAAGTGTGGGTTGAGATGGAATTGAAACTAGGACCCCAACTTGTCACCAAACCCCTTGACAAACCAATATCATTAATGGAACTAAAACCCAATTTTGTAAGAATTATGGATAGAGAATCAATGGATTTAGACCCAAGATACATAGTTTATTGAAACATCGTCACATACCTCAAAAATCCATAATATTTTTTTTTTGTGGAAAAACATATATCTAAAGACACATCAATAAAGTCCCTACATCCTGATAAAGGCATCTGTCAAGTTTTTGTTATGCTACATACTTTACTGCTACATGACTAACTATGCAATGTAGATGTTTGGAAATAAAAAATATCTTATTCTTTAATTAACTATAACATGGCATTATTAAACTTTGATGTCTTATTGCTAGAGTCTAACCTTACTTGATCGTTCAACCTTTCCAAAATCTTTGAACTTAGCTCATAACATTAGACTCTAAATCATTTATCAATTTAGTTGAATTTCTAGTTTTATTAGTCTTTCTGCAATTAGCATTCCGCAAGTTAGCCTTCCGCAATGATCCTTCCGCAAATGCGGATTGTGGGTTTCCTTTAAATATTTTTCCAAACTAACCTTCCACAAATAGCCTTCCACAATGATATTTCCGCAATTGCGGATTGCGGGATAAATTTTTTCCAAATTAAACTTTCGCAATTAACCTTCCACAATTTTCTTTCCGCAATTGCAGATTGTGGATTGTGGGTTAAACATTTTCCAAATTAACCTTCCACAATTCTCTTTCTACAATTGCGGATTGTGGATTACGGGTTTCCCTTAAACTTTTTCAAATTATCCTTCTATATTTATCCTTCCGCAATTTTGGATTGCGGATTGTGGGTTGCATTTTAATTTTTATGAATTATCCTTCTGCAATTAATCTTCCACAATTGTGGATTGTGGGTTTGTTTTTAACTTTTTAGAATTATTCTCCCGGAATTAACCTTCTGCAATTGCAGATTGCGGATTGCGGGTTGCATTTTGACCTTTTAGAATTATTCTCCCGCAATTAATATTTTGCAATTGTGGATTGCATATTGCGGGTTGAATTTTAACTTTTTAGAATTATTCCTTCCACATTTATCCTTCCGTAATTGCAGATTGCGGATTGCGGGTTTCCTTCAACTTTTTTGAAATAATTCCTCTGCAATCCGGTTTCTGCACTTAGATGTTTGCTGGTTAAGAAAACATAGTTTTTGAAACAGTTTAGGGTATGATTATTTTTATATCTGGTAACTATACTTAAATAAAACTTGGTGGCCACCTAAGATGGGCTTATTAACAGTCATCTTGATTTAAAATTGTAATGGAGATTATAATGGTTTCCTTAAAATCTGGTGTTTGAATTTTAGTGTAATATTTGATCGGATATTCGTGGATCCTTAATTGATTAGTTGAATAAGTTATAATCCTTGATCTCCATGACTAGAATATCCATAGATATTTAAAAATGATCCCAAATTTCCCGATATGAACATTCTCGATTTGTACAGGGGTTTATGAGATAAGGTTTAATTTAACAAATTATAAATCTGTTGAAAGTTGCGACTCATAACCTGATAGGGGAACCATCCAGCTTATAGCATTTCAGATTTTTAGTTTTACACGAATAAGTAATTGAATGTAATATTTGAACTTAATTGTTTCTATGTTATGACTGTAATTTTGTTATAATAACTAGATAATGTTATCCCTATTTACCTTGACCGTAAATTAACTAGATATGTCCTATAATACATTATGAGAAATAGTTTAATAGGAATAAATTACAGATATTTGAACAATTGAAATAAAATGAGTGTTGGGATTCAAATCCACAATAGAACAAGAATAACAAGCAATCTTGGACTCAGGTATGGATGCCCGATCTGAGATGCACTAATAATTTAATTTAGCATTTTACAGGTATAAATAAAACACTGGAACGAAGATCTAGATTTGATAACATAATAGATAATTGTCCTATACAGATGCGTAAAGCTTCCTAGCTAGAGAATATAGCTGAAATTCAATGTTAAGATAAGCATTCTACTGTAACTAAATTCAATAATAAGCAACAGAATAAGTACCTGGAATCGCTGCTGGGAAAACAAAAATGGAATAGCCGTTCCTCCAAACCAAATCCTAGAACATCCAAATCACTTGCTCCAGAACCCCAAGCATGTTCGCTGAACCACAAGAGAAAAATACACTTAATGCGCCATCTCTTGCATTATCAGATTCAATCCTCATCCAATTCTATCCTCCTGCTTGCTATTGGACATACTATTATATATTATTTTTCCTAGGACTTGGTCATTTATGAGAAACCTACTCTTTAGCACTCAACAAAGAGTTGTGACCTGATTTTGTGGAAGATGCCTCCTGCACCACGAGTTCTCACTCAGAACCTACAACCAAATGTATTTTCCTCTTGTGGGTCAACAAACACTCTTCAATAGCTATTCCATTTCTTTCCCCTTCAGTACCTTTTATTAATAAAAGAATAATTCATTACATTTGTTTTATTTTTAACTTTTTGTCAAAAATATTTAAAATAATAAATAAAATATCTTAGTAGAAATTAATAATAAATTATTAATTCTTGGTGTACTACATACACCTCCCCTTAGAGGATAACAACATACTCAGTGTTATTACATTTATGATTTATTCTTCCATATCTTCATCTTGGAATAGGATTGGATATGCCTCCCGCATATCACTTTCCAACTCCCAAGTAGATTCTTTGAGACTAAGGTGATTCCATTGCACCTTGACTTGTCTGATGGTATGGTTCCAGAGTAAAAGCTCTCTCCTGTCGAGAATATGATTCGGTCCCACCTGGAACTCTCCTTCAGGTTCCACCTGTATATCATTCGAATTGATCATATGAGTAGCATCATGAATATATTTCTTTAAAATGGAAATGTGAAAAACATTATGTACTTTAACAATAGGTGGTAGGGATAACTGGTATGCAACCGACCCTAATTTAGCCAAGATTTCAAATGGCCCACAATAACTAGGTTCCAACTTTGAATACTTTCCCACTATCAAAGATATTTTCTTGGGATTTACCTTTAAGTACACATGTTCGCCCACCTAGAACTACTTAAGAGATCTTTTTAGTTCAGCATTACTTTTCTGCCTGTCTTGGGTAGCCTTCAAGTTTTGTTGCACATGTTTCACGGTTAGTTCCATACCCTTTAACAATTCAGGTCCTAACATTAATCTATCAACTGGACTGCTCCAAGAAATTGTCATATTACATTTGGGTCCATACAAAATTTCAAAAGGACTCATACCTGCTGATACTTGAAAATTATTATTGTAAGCAAATTCTACTAGGTGTAAGTAGTCTCCCCACTTACTTGGTTTGTCCATTACTTAAATTCTTAGCATTTATTCTAGGACTTGGTTCACTCTTTCAGACTGTACATCCATTTGTGGATGATATGTAGTACTGAAGTTCAGCTGAGTTCCTAACCATTTAAACAAATCTTTCCAAATTTTTCCTCTAAATTTTACATCTCTATCTGAGATTATTACTTTTGGTACGCCATGTAACCTGAAAATATCTTTCATAAAAATATCTACAATGTTAATAGCCTTATAAGTAGATTTTATAAGAATAAAATGAGTTTCTTTACTTAACTTATCGACAATGACCATGATGGAGTTATGTTGCTTGAAATGTTTAGGTAGGCTACTGGGCCTATTATAAAATCCATGCTAATTATTTCCCACTTCCATTTTGGAATGGGTAGTGGTTGCAATAGCCTTGATGGATGTTGGTGTTATGCCTTTAATTGTTGGAATTCGATGTTGTGAGCTAAGTACTATGCTACTTCTTTCTTCATGTTAGGCCAAAAGAAGTCCTTTCTGATCATGGTGATCATCTTCTGATATCCAGGATGTCTTGAATAAGGTAGTTTATGTAACTTATTCATGAATGTTAATTTGATTTCTGATGAATTTGGTATGTACAACTTGGTTTTATGTAGCATTAAACCTCTTCTATTTATGCAAAAATACGTTTTTATCTGGTTCTTTTCATTTTTAATAGTCTTTTCTTTTAACTTTTGGTATTCTTTATCAAAATTTTCTGCATTTAAGATCTAATTTTCCAGATCTGATTCGCAACTAATGCTCGCAAAAAGTAAGTTGGCGTGACGACTCAAAGAATCTGCAACTTTGTTTTATTTTCCCTTTATGTGTTTTATTTCGAAGTCGTATTCACTTAAGAAAGACATCCATCTGGCATGTGTAGCATTTAAATTTTGTTGGTCAAATAATATTTTAAACTTATGTTATCTGACATTAACAGAAATTTTCTTCTGACGAGGTACTGTCACCACATATTTAAAGCATGTATAATTGCAACAAGTTCTAAGTCATGCGTAGCCTAATTCTTTTCATGCTCTTTTAGTTTTCTAGATTCATAAGCCACGATGTAATTTTCTTGTATTAATACCTTGCTTAATCCTTCTTTACAAGCGTTGGTACATATGAAAAAATATTTAAAAGGATCAACAATCTTTAGGATAGGGGCAGTAGTTAACAGATGTTTTAATTTATTAAAACTTCCCATACATTTATCAGTCCACTCAAACTTTTTACCTTTCTTCTGTAGTGAAGTTATGGGGTAGGCTATCCTAGAAAATCCTTCTATGAACTTTTGATAATAATTGGTAATCCCCATGAACGATCTTATGTCTGTTACATTTTTAGGAACTGGCCATTCAGTGATAGCCTTAATTTTGTCGGGGTCGACAGAGATTCAATCCTTGTACACTACATGTCTTAGATATTGAATCTTGTCCTTAAAGAAATCACATTTATTGAACTTAGCATACAGTTGTTATTCTATTAATACTTGTAAAACTCTCTTTAGATGTTCTTCATGTTCTTGTTTATTCATTGAGTAAATTAGTATGTCGTCGATGAAGACAACCACAAACTTATCCAGATAGTTACTTAGAATGTTATTCATTAAGCACATAAAGGACACTGGTGCATTTTTCAACCCAAAAGGAATTACGAAAAAATCATAATGACCATAACGGGTCCTAAAAGTAGTCTTAAATATGTCTTCACCTTTAATCCACACCTAATGGTATCTAGACCGTAGATCAATTTTAGAGAAGAATGTTGCCCCACGGAACTGGTCGAATAGATAGTCTATCTGGGGTAAAGGATATCTATTTTTAATAGTCATTTTATTTAGTTGTTGATAGTCTATACACAATCTTATGGTTCTGTCTTTCTTCTTTACAAATAAGACTGGTGCTCCCCAAGGGGAAACATTAGGTCGAATATACTTCTTATCAATTAATTCTTGTAATTATGATTTGAGTTCTGTAAGTTCTATTATGTTCATTTGGTAAGGAGATTTCGATGTTGGTACCACTCCGGGTATCAATTTGATTGTAAAGTATATGTCTCTTTTCGGAGGTAGTCCAGGGACTTCTTCAAGAAATATGTCTTTAAAATCCTTTAAGATAGGTATATCTTCTATTTTAACTTTATTATCATTATATTTTTCATCCATTTCATAAACAACAAATAATTTACATCCTTTACGTACAAATCTTTTCATTTGTCGAGAAGAGATCTCTCTAATTGTAACTTTTCTGGGAATTCCTTTCACTTTAATGGCATTTCCAATATCGGATACGCATGTAAAGGTTTTGTAAAAAAAAGCAACATTAATCTGTGTTTTTCTAACCAATCCATTCCTATCAACATATCATAGGATGTTATATTTTCTTAAGATCTAATTAGATTATCTTGAATCTTTATCTAAACGAGTAACAAGTACAACGAAATGCATAAAATGTAAAAGATGCACAAGACACAAAGATTTTCATCAGGGAAATCATAAAGGAGAAAAACCCGCAAACTTCTTCAGAATAGTAAGATGATAAAAATTAGTAATAAGAAATGTTCAAAAATTATCTTTCTCTCCTCCTATGAATATCTCTCTCTCTCTCTCAAACGCCTTAGAGAGTGTGTGAGGTGTGTATAAATGAGGGAGAGTTCTTCCCTATTTATACCCTTTCAAGTCACTGACCAAATATAAGACTCGAGCCTACATGTCATCTCACATGGGGCCCATATCTCCTAGAGAGACCACAATTACATATTACATGATGTTACACTGGGGACTATTGCCCCGACTTACAACGAATGTTGTACCTCAAGGTCTAGACACAATTTAGACATCTCATAAAGGGGTAACACACATCCCAATGAGGGTACAACAACATGCAAATAATATACATCAGAATATCTTTCGAAGTTACAAATACATCAACACTCCCTCTTAACTAGGAAGGTATTCTCTCTCCACACAGTCATCAACACATCTGGTCAGGTCTTCAATGCATCATCATCATCATGGAGTCATAGAGTCTTCATTATAGCTGCTGCCATCATCTTCTTATAATTTGATCATCGTCCCATACTATATGTCATCTGAAGTTTCTATAGTTCCATCCCTTTTTCATGTTAGATGTAGGCCTAGTCCTTTGTTGGGTCTTCATCTGTAGTGCCAGCCCTTTTTCATGCTGGATTTAGGCCTATCCCTCTACCAGGTCTTCATCATCTCTGCGAGCAAGCCATAAAGTAGGTACATCTTAGGACTTATTGTATGCCTCTTGCAAAACCTGTAGGATCTCCCATGACTGATTATATGCTACTGCAAAACTTGAAGGATCATTCTAGGACTGATTATATACCTTGCAACACCTGTATACCCTACTATTACCTCATCATCATATGAAGCACATCCCATAACACAACACTCACATTCATCGGCATGGTAGGACAAACCTACTACCATTCGGGAAAGGATTCCAGCACTTACATCCATTGGAAAGGTAGGACACACCTACTACCATCTAGGAAAGTCTCCAGCACTTACATCCATCGGCATGGTAGGACTCACCTACTACCATCCGAGAAAGGCTACAACAATTACATCATGACCATGGGAGGCCCAGCCTGCCACCATGTCGGAAAGGCTATGCACTTACATCCAACCATGGGAGGCCCAACCTTCCACCATGTTGAAAAATCTATGTGCTTGCATCCGAACATGGGAGGCCCAGCCTGCCACCATGTTGAAAAGGCTTTGCACTTACATCTGACCATGGGAGGACCAGCCTACCACCATGTCGAAAAGGCTCTGCACTTACATCTAACCATGGGAGGCCCATCCTGCCACCATGTCGAAAAGGCTTTGCACCTACATCCAACCATGGGAGGGCCAGCCTTCCACCATGTTAGAAAGGCTCTGCACTTACATCCGACCATGGGAGGGCTATCCTACCACCATGTCGGAAAGGATCTGCACTTACATTTAACCATGGGAGGCCTAAACTGCCACCATGTCCGAAAGGCTCTGCACTTACATCTGACCATGGGAGGCCCATCCTGCCACCATGTTGGAAAATCTCTCATGTGTATCTACGTCTTCCAAACTGATCACTTCCCCTTGGAAGGAACCCTGATCTGAAGTACACACTGGAGCTTCACTGCTCCTCTCTTCATCATACAAAAATGCAAGTCAGATTAATCAAATAAAATGGTAGCTTTCAAAAGAAACATACTACCTCACAAATAATCGAGCAAGTGGCAACATATTTTTCCTCGGTTGTACTTAGCGCCATGCAGGACTGCATCCTGCTAAACCAGCAACCCATACTGGATCTCAAACTGAATAAGAAACCCAGGGTGCTCTTCTTCTCAGTGGCGCTACCAATCCGAATCAACATAACCATGTGGGTTAGTCTTCTAAATTGCATCATACTTGAGCCCATACTCAATTGTACCCTTCAGGTACCTCAGTGCATGCTTTGCAACCAGGTGAGCATGTGCCGGATCCGTCAGGAACTGGCTCAGGTCGTTCACAGCAAAGCATGTGTATGGTCTTGTATTCGTTAGGCACATCAATGAACAAATCATATGATGATACATAGTGGCATCAACTGTATCTGATGAATCATCACTCAATAGCTTCAGGTTCGATTCCATAGGTGTGGCCATGGCATTGCAATCCATCATCCCAAACCTCTTCAAGATCTCCACTGCATACTTCCCTTGTCCAAGGGAGATTCCATTTGCACTCTTCCATGCCTCCATGCCTAGAAAGTAGTGCATCATACCCAAGTCCTTCATCTCGAACTCGATAACAAGTCTCCTTCTTGCATCTTTAATGAGTTCCTATTTTCATGTCAGGAATAGGTCATTGACATATAATAGGAGCATCATTGGTATTCCTCCTTCAACCTTGAAGCAAAGGTTGGAATCTGCTTTACTCTCTGTAAATCCTAGATCCATAAGTAATTTTTCCATCCTATTGTACCATGTCGAACCTCAGGATCTTCTGCAGTCACTCCCTCTGAAGCGGAGCATCATTCTCCCTCTGCCTTTCGTACTCTAAGTATTGATTCATTATGTATTGGAGTGACAAGTAGCTTCCTCTACTACTAATATTCTATGTATCCATCTAAGGTCACTGGATACCAAGATCCTCAATCTTGAACTTTTTGAAAAGTTCTTCTCGCACCCATCTATGAGCTTTTCATCCTCTATAGGCTTTCATATTCAACCTTGTAGCAAAGGTTAAGATCTTCATCACTCTAGGTGATTTTCAAGCTCCTCATGTATGTGTTATCCCATGGGTGCCTTTTGAGCTCGTACAAGGCATTCTTTAATTTGCACACATGATTCTGCGTGTCAGTGCCTCAACTCCCAGTGGCTGCAAATGTCTCTTCATAGTCTATTCCTTCTTTCCGTGAGAGGCCTCGTGCTACGAATCTTGCCTTGTATCCCATGATGTTTCCATCTACTGCATGTTGGATCTTGTAGATCCATATGGAAGACACTACAGACTTCCCTTAAGCTCTCAATACTGCATCCTAGACATCATTCTTCTTGAACTAGTGCTCTCCTTCCCTTTCTTCTTGGCTACTTCTTCATAGTTGGAAGGCTCTGCATCAATGATGTCACTCACATTAGAGAAATTTTGGGGTCTAAAATGGGCCTCCTAAGGAAAATAATAAAATAATAGTTAAAATAATAAAATAATATTGATTAATTTTGGAGGAAGAAAGAAAAAAACTACTTTTTGTGTTCGTATTTTCGACATATCTCCCTGTGTTTTTACTCAAATTTCGATCAGGAGAGCTCTTTAGATGCGGAATTTGATTCTGCATCCAACGAGTACCCACACTGCATACTTTTGACGGACCCCGCTACCCCAAAAACAAGAAATACTTGGAAAAATGTGATGATGATGTCATCATCACCTTTTTCCAGGTATTTCTTGTTTTTGGGGTAGCGGGGTCCATCAAAAGTATGCAGTGTGGGTACTCATTGGATGAAGAATCAAATTCCGCATCCAACGAGCTCTCCCGACTGAAATTTGAGTAAAAACACAATGAGATATGTCGAAAATACGAACAAAAAAAGTAGTTTTTTTTAATGACAAATATGTCAATTCAACCATTATGGTTGACTTATTTTATTGAAATTCTATTGGTTCTTGAATTCCAACTCACAAAAACTAATTTTGGCACGTTTTCTTATAAGGCCCATTTTAGACCCCAAATTTCCTCTAATGACAATGTCACATAACTAGAGTGTGTCTAAGGCCTCTTTCTTTCTTTGGAAGTCTCATCATACTATTCTTTTGAATCTCTTTCTTTCGCTATGGTGTCTTTGACCTGGGAATCTTCAGGTTCATCTTCTGAATTGTCGTTACTTGTTCTTTGGAATGATCTACAAGTCAAGTTAATTTTCATGATTAGAAACATATCATAATTTCCAAAACATATTAACAGTGGCAAATATATGAAACATAGCCATGCCACTATTTTAGCCAATGCTACAACATTCATCCATATCATGTATACATACAATAAATTCTAGATGCATTCTACCCTAATGTTATTACGAGTGTGTAATACTCCTAATATGCCAACAAAGAGGTTTCAATCTAGATAAGTAGTAAAGGAATGTTGTACAAAATCATTGACTTCTTACCCATCATGTGAAATTCAGTGGTATAAATACAAATACTCAAACATGCATAACACATCAACTGAATATAAACAAATGCATAACCAAACAATATCATGAAATGACAATTGAATACGTATCTTTATTTGTTTTGTGGGTAGACTCCTTCTTGAGCCTTCAGCTTCATCATCTTCTTCATTCAAAAAAACATCATTTCTTATCCAAATGCTAAGATGGATAAGAGGTTCTTCAAGAATTAAGTCCTTCATATTCCTCATCGCTTGAGGGATCTTCGACTTTGAATCGTGAGAGATTTATATTCAGTTTCTCCCATCTTCTCTTCTCTTATTATGATTTGAGGTTCTTCTTGTGTGCACTCTTCCTAGACTCTACTGAAGGTAATCACTTCCTTCGTGCACACATTCCTCGAATGAATGAATCCCATGATCTTGGGAGGCCATTTAAGGTGGTTATAACAATATCTTGTTCTTCTTCGATTGCTTTGTCATAGCATTGAACACTTCCTTTTGGTGTCTTCAAGGATGAAACACGAGGGATGAGATGATCTTTAATAGAATCTACAATGATTCTCTTGGCTTTAGCCTTATCCTCATCTCCCTCTGGTTCTTAGAACTTCCTTTTTGAAACACTGATCCAAGTCAATTTCTTTAAGGATCACGGAGGCCCTATACTTCCATACTTGAAAGTTGTCAGCTTCACCAAACTTGTCATTAAGCTGGTGTGATTAGTCATTTTGAAATGAGAACCTCAAATATAAATAGCAAAAATTTAGATCTTACTGATTTGAGGTGTTTGTCCTGGTTTCGGAGCTAGCTGATCTAGGGTTTGTCAGAGAAACTCTAATTTTCAAAACTTGGAATTTCAAACTCCTTATTGTATAGAAATATGGGCCTCTTCAAAGAGATTTTTCCAATGTACTCCTTTTCTGAAAACAATGGAGGGAAGCTCCCAGAATAGGAAGCCCTAGTTTCCATTTTCTTCTACATAAATGACTGATATTGATTCTGTTGTATCTCCTAAGTTTTGTATCCTTAAGGTCAGAAACTTCTTAGTGTGATATCCTAATAAGTATTCTTTCCAACCCCAATGGTTAGAGCAGAAATGGATTCTCCAAGTGGGACTTATGTTGATTTTCCCAAGGTGACTATTTTGGGAATTGTTCAACATAACAAACTTGTACGGACTGCCACATGTCACCATTTCACATTCTAGGTATGAAAAATGTACCACAAAAACTACAATCCATTCCCTACTTGTAACATCTCGTGAAATTTCGTTTTCAACCTTCTTATCTCGAGATATAACAAATATCCCTAGGTCACCTGTTTATGACTGTATTTTGGAGGAGGTTGGAATGCTAATTTGGAGGAACCATATCTCCTGAAGTATAGTGAATGTGAGACTGAAACTTTTACAAAGTGTACAACACAAATTTATTTGCGGCCTTTAAAATTTTTGGCTTCTAATCGTTCTCCAATCTAGCGTTATAGTGAAATTTCTAGAATGACTACATGTAGTCTTCTAGGGTTTTTAGGCATGAAACCCTAATTTCCATTAGCTTCCATTGTATCTGTATTTCGGCTACACAATGAAAATTCTCTAATTCAAAAAGTCCTACCACCAATATATGCGCCCTAGTGAGGCAAGTTAGAATGGCCCTCCTTGATTGATGATCTGTGTAGAGAACATCTTCAATTAGGAAGCCCTAGTTCTTGCAGCTGCATAGTGCCTTCTTTCAGAGAGGCTTTGATACCATGTTAGATTTTATTAAGATTTGATTATATTATCTAGGATCTTTATCTTAAAGAATAAAAAGTACAACAAAATGCATAAAATGTAAAAGATGCACAAGACACAAATATTTTCATTGGGGAAACCTTAAAGGAGAAAACCCTACAAACTTCTTCAGAATAGTAAGATGATCAAAAGCAGTAATAAGAAATGTTCAACAGCTATCTTTCTCTCCTCCTATGACTGTCTCTCTCTCTCAAACACCTTAGAGAGTGTGTGAGGTGTGTATAAATGAGGGAGAGCACCTCCCTATTTATACCCTTTCAAGTCACTGACCAAATATAAGACTCCATCCTACATGTCATCTCACATGGGGCCCACTTCTCCTAGAGAGACCACAATTACATATTACATGATGTTACACTAGGGACTATTTCCCCGACTTACACTAGAGGTTGTACATCAAGGTCTAAACACAATTTAGACATCCTGTAAAGGGGTAACACACATCCCCAATGGGGGTACAACAACATACAATGATAATATACATCAGAATATCTTTCGAAGTTATAAATACATCAACATAGGAACCTAATGGTAAAATATTCAGATCAACATGCGTATTGCAATCATTAATTAATATTTCACATCCTTTAACATAACTAGTCACTTTACGTTTAGTACCTGTGGCTAACTGTACCATCCATGACTTATCACATTTTTTTGGAACTAATTTATATATTTCAACAATCCTAGGTGATACATAACTCAAGCTTGCACCTATATCAATTAGTATGGAAATGCATTGAATTTTGATCATACCTTTGATCTTGACCATTGAAGTTTGATGGTCTGCTTGTAGATTCTCCAACGCAACACTGATTCTGGGCATACTCCTCGCCATGTCTCCAACTGTAATAGCTTCCTGAACGGAGTGAACATTAAAGTTTTTCTTTCTTATACGGTAGTCTTTGAAATAATGTGGCCTGTCACATTCCCAACATTTTAAGGTTTCCCTCTTTGCAATGTTCTTATTAAAAGTAGTGGGAGGTTCTCTTTCTTTACCTGCAGAATTATGTGGGTAATTTTTTTTTGTTACTGCCTTGATACCCTTTCTAATTATTCCCTATATTTTTGTGAAATTTATTCTTCTTCTTTCTTGGATCAAGTTATCTAGTCTTTTAGTCCTCCAATTTGGTACACTTTCTCTTTTATTTTTATTTTGGTCATAACAGAAATTTTCTTTTCACATTGCTTCTTCCAGCGTCTTTGGATTGTCATACTTAATCCACTCCTTAAACATGATAGGAAAACAACTGAGAAAGTGTTGTATCTTAGGTTTTTCATCTATTATATATGGTACGGAATGAAAGCAAAATCAGGAACTTACTATAGATATCATTCATGGTCATAGATCCTAATCTTAAGTCGTAAAACTCCTTCGCCTTCTCTTTGTAGTACTGTTATAAGAGGTATTTTCTTTTAAAATTCTTTTTGAAAGTTTTCCAAGTTATGTATGTTTCCTTTATTCCTTTTAATTTCTTTATATCCTACCACCATATATCCGCTTTTCCAATTAAATTATATATGGTCATTTTAGCTTTCAACTTGTCAAAGTAATTATAGATTTGGAAGTATTTCTTCATCCCTGGCATCCAGGCTTTCACCTCTTCTCATTTTTCAATTTCACCGTTAAACATTAGTGGTTTAATATTTTAAACTTCCCCATAGATTTATTCATATCGTTTGTTTTTATTTTTATTTTCATCACTACTTTCACTGGAATCTTGTTGTTTTCCTGTGTGAGGTTTGACTGATTCTTCACTGGAAGTTTCAGCCCGACGACTGGAAAATTCCAGTTTCCTTCCCTTATGTTTGTCAGGTGTAGTTTTTGGCATTTTATTTAACTAGATTCTTTGTTTTTCTCTTTTTCATCATTATGTATTTTAGCTAGTAGAATATTATTCAGTTCCTCTTGAGCCTTCATGATTCGTTCATTATCCTCCCTAACTCTTTTTAACTCTGACCTTAGTTCTTTAACCATTTTTCACAATTCAGATTTATTATCTTGACTTTCATTTAGGTTTACCCATATTTCACCCTCCTTATATTATCCTCTTCATTATTCACTGGGTTTCTAGGTTGGGATTCTTTTTCTGCGGATATCCCTGCATCGACCATATTTTTCCTGCAAAATAAATTTATTATTCTCTTCCTGTTTTGTAAGATAATCAAACCAAGAAATAAAATAAGATTAGTTTTCTGGTTTCTTTAGCAGTTTTAGTGTTGATCTGGTTCAGGACTAGTGCTGCAACCATGCTTTGATACCATTCTGTCACATACCTCAAAAATCCATATATCTAAAGACACATTAGTAAAGTCCCTACATGTTGATAAAGGCATCTGTCAAGTTTTTGTTCAGTTACATACGTTACTGCTACATGATCAGCTATGCAATGTAGATGTTTGGAAATAAAAAAATATCTTGTTCTTTAATTAATTGTAACATGGCATTATTAGAATTTGATGGCTTATTGCTCGATTTTGACCTTACTTGCTTGTTCAACCTTTCCAAAATATTTAAACTTAGCTCAGAAAATTAGACTCTAAATCATTTATCAATTCAGTTATGAATTTCTATTTTTATTAGTCTTTCCACAATTACCTTTCTGCAATGTTCATTCTACAAAAATCCTTTTTTTATATTACGTAATAGATAATTTTCCTATACAGATGTGTAAACATTCCTGCCTCGAGAATATATTTGAAATTAGAAGTTAAGATAAGCATTCTATTGTAACTAAATTCAATAATAAACAACAAAATAAGAACCTAACACCGTTGCTAGGAAAATATAAATGGAATAGACGTTCCTCCCAACTAACTTATAGAACAACAAAATCACTTGCTCCAGAACCATCGAGCCTGTTCGTTGAACCACACGAGAAAAATCCACTTAATGCGCCATCTCTTGCATTATCAGATTCAATCCCCATCCAATGCTAGCCTCATGCCTGCTATTGGACATACTATTATATAGTATTTTTCCTAGGAATTGGTCATTTATGAGCCTCCTTCTCTTTAGCAATCAACAAAGAGTTCTGACCTAATTTTGGGGAAGATGTCTCTTACACCTCGATTTCTCACTCAGTAGCTACAACCACTTGTCTTTTCCTCTTGTGGACCAACAAACAATCTTCAACAACTATTCCATTTCTGTCCCCTTCAATATCTTTTATTAATAACAGAATAATTCATTACATTTGTTTTATTTTTGACTTTGTGTCAAAAAAATTTAAAATAATAAATAAAATATCTTAGCAGAAATTAATAATAAATTATTAATTCTTGGTGTATTACAAACATAATTACATATGTATGATAAACCATCACCATTCTTCAAAGGTCTCATTGTTTATGGGAAACCCCCACCCCTCTCACATTTAGGGAGGGAAAAATAATTAGGTCACCTTCCTGGGGGGTTTTCCTGCTCTAACAACCCCATTAACGGTCATATATTTACCATCCAACACTTCCTTAGAAGCTAACAATTTTTATTTGGAAATGTTTGACTTCCTAACTACAAACAACAATTTATCTATTGTGAGGAATACATATCCATATACTATCTCATTATCCTACACTTCACTTATTTTTTTGACCTAAGATGATAAGTGGAATATTAATGGACCTTAGACTTCTTCACCTTACAAAGTTTTTGAATTTCAACCTCACCATTCCTCCCTATCTTTTTTGAAGTTATTGAGTTTGAACACTCCTCCAAATGGAGGGAAATGGTTTCTAAAACCCTAATGATCTTCGAAGAACTAAGGTATTCAATCTTATTTTCTTTATGGTCATGGCTATTAAGGCCTATAGGGAGGACCTAAATAGGTGAGAAACTTCCCAATTTATAATTAAAGTGAAAAGGTTCCTAAGAAGATTGAATACCTTGTAAAAGTTGTGGGCCACATTGGTCCAAGGTTGGGTGGGAATTCTAAAGTGGATTATGATCTCAATTAGTATTTATATCATATGTATTCACTTATAATGCTCCACTGACTTCATCCTTGTCATAGATGCAATCCTACAAATATTGTTGAGCTTGATATATTTTAACCCATATTTTTTTGCTTGCAACCCAAATTTTATTTGAGGGGCATTCCTTCCGTAAATGACCCACTTTATGACAACTGAAGCACCTAAAGGGTGTCTTCCAGTAATCCAACCTTTAAGTAAAAGACCCTCAAACTCTAATCAATATTCATTTCAACCTATAATCCCTCTCTTATATTGAACTCCACAAGAAGCCTCACAATCCCTTTGTCTGAGAAATTCTAAAGATAATAAAAAGTGGTTGACTCCTAGATATATGAGCAAGTGATTGAAAACATGCATTCATAAAGGGGCTCGATCTCTCATTCATGGTAGATGGTAAGTTCTCCTTCTCCTCTCTCATGTGTTTAGTTGATGTGTATGCACCTACAAACAATTTGAGGAATGTCAATGACATTTACACTTGGGCCTTACTAATTATATTTGGGAAGGTCCATAATGTTATCACATGGTGTTAATTTCATTGAAATGGGCATCTGAGAAAACAAAGTTCCATACAATAATCATAATTCAAAATAAATACACAAAAGAAAACTTGTTTAGTGAAATCAAATTCCCAAAAGAATTTACAATGGCCTTTAGGGATCATTATGCCCATAATTTTAAGGGAAGACAAAGAAGGAGAACCTGTATGTGTTGAATTACGATTGGATCACTTTTGGGATCAAATCTTAGAAGCCAAAATTTGAGAACCAGAATTGAAAGCTTCTAAATCCATTTCTTGACCACAATGGATTCTACATACTTTTACTTCCTAAACACAAAACAAATCCAGACTTTTATTAAAATATGAAACAATGGAGTATACCCTAACCCCAACTTCCATCCAACCTCCAACTAACACACTAAAGTGTTTCTATTACACATGAACTTGCCTAAAATAACCAACTTTGTAAGATCCCCTATCTTCTTCATCTATGATATAGATCTCTCAAAAACCATTATAATATTTCCTAACAAGGCCTTCATACATTTCTATTTTCATTGACTATGTCCAGGGTTGCCATTAACCAAGAGGTTCAAAATGTATGGAAAAGGTTCAAGGTGCAAGCTAATAGAGTCTAGTTTGTTTGAGGAAAATGTGGATGTTGGAATAACAATTAACATAAATTATCCCTTTATGTCATTCAAGATCCCTTCCAATTGGTATGTACAAAGATATACTAGAGATATCTGATCCTAGCTCCATCTAAAGTTGGTATAGTACTAATATCGTACTTTGACAGATTTGATCTAACATTAAAATTAAATGATTTGACATTCTTCTAGACCTCTAGATGATCCAAGTCGATATTGGTATCCACCCACGTATTCCATTTAGTTACCACAATTCCCCATCTCATTGGAAATTTACTACAACTTTTTAGGTCCCAAACTTTTGGGGTTGTTTTAAGGCCTTAAATAATGTATTTTGCCCATTCATGGGGCTAAGGGTAGCCATGTCATTCCATGACCATATCCAAAAGTTCACTTCTCAATTATCTCTTTCCAACAATCCATCATGTTCCCTAAACAAAGATTGAATGCAAAAGTTGCGCCCTACACAATTTAGGTAGCCACATCGGGGCTTGCAAATCCTTTTGGCGCTTCATCTCCTAGGGTTAGGTTTTTGGATGTTGAGGGTTTTTTCTTCTATTCTTATCATAAAAATGGATTTTTGGTCTGACTTTGTAATCATCTCTTGTGAATGATCAGAGTAGTTGACACATCTATGTTTAGAGATAAGCTACCACCAACCAAGGTAGTTTGTATTGCTTATGGTTTACAATGCTTTTCCATTCCATGCATTGATAGAATTTGGGTTTTATTGTCTTATTGTGCGTTTCCATTTTTATATTTTTTCCTTTATTTCATTCTCTAAATAATCCAGATCATTAGAAGTTCCACATGAGAATGAATGATAGTTGGAGAGTTTAATATCTCATCTTTACCATAGTCTAATAGTTCATCCTCGGTATCCATCCTTGCTAGAAACCAAAACCTAAAGGAAACAAAGTGGATGTTGTGGAAACCGCATGGATTGCAAATTGAAAACTCCAGTGTCTGCAAACCTTCGTTATCCATCATAGCCTTGTGTATCTCATCATGTATCCTAATACTAGCCCTATCCTAATGCCATTGTAAAATGCTCAGTGCCACACATGAAAGAAAACATATTACATGGATACCATTATCTCAGATGGAGATTGTATGGGAGGAGAATGGATCATGGGTATTAACATTGCATATTTTGAAGCTTCCAATTTACTGGAAGCACATTGATACCAAGATAGTTTAATGACTACATCATTGTAGAGATAGAACAAAGAAGTGAATTGTTGGGTTTTCAGGTGTTAAGGGTTCATAACTGAATGAGATATTAACATTACATAAATATGTTTTTAATATGGTGCAAACATAGAACCATAACCAAGAAAGATGGACAAATTGATTGAGGGAGTTGTATTGTTTTAATATCTTATGATATCTATGTGTGAATGTTTATGGGATTTGGTGTATGCTTAGGTCATGGATAATCATACAGTAATCCACTTCTTGTTGTGGAGGAGAGTCTTCTACAGTCCATATCCACTATCTGTTGTGGAGGTGAGTATCCTACGAGAATATTGTGTTTGTATTTGTTATCTATTGTGGTAGTGAGTATCCTATGATATCTATCCTGTGATCACTTCCTTTTAACCTTCCTTTTGGTTCCAATTCATATAAACCCTATCTGATGGAGCCATGATAAATTTTGTTCTAAATTGTCAACTACCTCTATAAAAACAAAGGTAATTGGAATTTAAGTCAATTGATTTTGATGAAACCCACTTGGATTCTATGGGATATTCCTAATGATGGTCATTATATTAATTACCCACTAGTTTTTGGTTATTAGACTAAGATGAAGAACTAATTCAAGGATTAGTTATGAAACTCATTGTTAACCAACCATTACTTACATCATTGTCACCCACTAGAATTTGGGATTCACACATACTAGCAAAGCCTCATCTATATGTTATATTATTTTCTTCAACTTCTAAGGTCCCCAACTCAATGCATGTCACATGCTCAACTTTTAGACTTGGGAGGGTGCTCTTCTTACCTCAACGCATCGATACTCCTTATGGTTTCATTATGTGTCAATGCACCATTCTCACCTCAACATGATGTTTGTGATACACTTCCACCTCGGTCATCCATTAGATCGTGAAAAATAAACCTCTTACCTGTGGTACACTGAATATATATATATATAGTAGTGATTATAGTATTTGATTATAAACTTAGAAAATTTTGATTTTAACTATTTTACTTCTTTCTATAACATTTCTAATGCTATATTTAGAAGTCAAAAGGATTTGACTTCTGATTACTTTGTTTTTTTTAACCATTTCCAAATGATATATATATATATATATATATATATACATACATATATATATACATACATACATACATACATACATACATACATACATATATAAACAAAAATCACTTTCTTAAGTTTTTAATTTCATCGAATTATTTTTTATTAGTTGAAGTCATTGTGATGTGACTATTTTCTTGGTGCATGTGACTGATTTTTTCGTTATTTATTGAAGTTAACAAAGAATTTAGAAAGTAAAGTTTTAAGTGGTTAGATTGGAAGTTCTAACACTTAAACATGCATACCAAAGCAGTCATTAACAATGTAAGGGTGCATGTCATGCTCACTCAGAATGGATTCCTCACATTTCAACCTCCACTTAGTAACCTACATAATGGCCACTACATCTACTGCTTCTTATCTTATCATGTGCATTGAGGATAACACCAACATAGATCAATCTTAAAAGGAATCTACCGAGTGTCGAGAGGGATTAAATCTCTTTGAGGTGCAACCCCCTTTTTAATTTATCTAACTTGTGTAGTTTTATCTCAATGTTTTAAATCTAATTTGAACTGACATGCTATTTTTTATAATATTTTATTTTCTTTTATAAAGGACACATGTCATCTCTAGGATGAGCATGAAAGTAGAGCATAAAAGGAGTTATAGATCCCTATATAGGGTTGTAGAATGCACCTCTTCGGTGCAATGAACAATCACCCATTCTCCTTTGTGTTGATTGTGTAAGTGTACAACCTCATCTTAATAAATAATAGCCATACACACAAAATTTGTATGAGGTGCCAAGCCCATGATTCTCAAGGAATATGGCCATAAAAAATAATAATTCATCTTCAAAGCTCCTAATTGCAGTGCTTGCCATAATTTTTATCATGAGTTATGCACCATCTCAATAATTATTGTTGTGCTTGACTCCACATTGTTTTTTATCATTAACATTACTTTCTTAACCAAATTCTTTATTACATACCTATATTCCTTTATTATTGACAACAAATATTCATAATTAAATGAATTTCAAATAATTCATTACTTTTTTCACTTAAAAAAATAAATAGTTATTTTAAAATGAAAAAAATCAAATTAGTTATACATAAAGTAAGCCATATATTTTATTACAATAAGAGAGCTAACATCATTATATATTAAGTAAGAGGTAGAACCACAAGTCCTCAAACTTAATTAAGGGATCTCAATCGAACCCAATCCATTTCTTAGCGTGTGAGAGAGATTTCCTTGCCATGCTTATTGTGTAATTGCCATGGCATTGGCCTTAGCTAGGGCATTTATGATCTATGGTTGAGTGGTCATGGCAATGAATTCTCTAGTTAAAATAAATTTATATTTGCTGAAATTTGGTTATTATGTTTTTTTCACTTTAGAATATTTTTAAAAGTTGTATGTAAGTAAGTGGGGTTGTTTCTTTTATAGTGGCTTATAGTGTTTCTCAATATACTCTCTACATGTACATTTTTTCCTCCTATTTTGGAAATTTATTCTAATTATTGTATAGTGTAGTTGCTGATTGTTTAATTTACTCTTATATTTTTAGCTTTATTTGGTTGAGCTTAAAAAGGAATAACTACAATGAAAATTGAAATATTTTTGTGTTTGAATATAGGATAAAAGAGTGTAACCATCCATACCAAAATACTTGAAACATAAATCGAGAAATCCATACAAGCAATAGGAAAGCTGATTGAAGAAAACCATGGTTTCATACACACTAAGTATCCTTTCAAGTTCCAACTAAGTAGCATAGTCCTTCTCATATGTATAAAGCCTAATGATAAACCGCTCCCAATGCTAATTTGATTGAAGAAAACCATGGTTTCATACACACTAAGTATCCTTTCAAGTTCCAACTAAGTAGCATAGTCCTTCTCATATGTATAAAGCCTAATGATAAACCAATCCCAACGCTTACTTTCAAGGGAACAAGAATGGAAATAAAGAGTAGGTTTCATCTGTAGAGCTTGTAATGCATCTTGTTTTCTTTAATTTAATAAAGTACTATTTCCAAACTTTGTAGGAAATATGTTGTGTTCCATTTGAACATGAAATTGATGATAAATCATCTACAAGCAATGTGACCACCTCATGCATGATGTCAAAATGTTGTAGGTAGATGTCAATGCCAATAGAGAGAATACCTAAATGAATCTAAGGCTGTTGCTAATGTTGAAAATACCAGTGCTAAGAGTAGATTACTTCTTCAAGTAATGTCATGTTGAGGCTTTGGCTATCACACCCATATATTCCTTTTAAGTCTTGGACATAGATGAGTTCTCCTTGGTTTCCTTAAGGGTCTATTGAGACCTCCCTTTCCCAATGGGATGACCATGATTATAGGGGTTTTAGTGGCTAACATAGCACTTAAATTAAACAAATAAAATTTTGTGTGTATGTGTATGGAGAAATGCACGAGGCTTTGTAAATTTAGCTTAAAAATCGCTACCATGACCAATTTATTCATTTACTTGGGTAACAATTAAATGTTGTGTTTTTATCTATTAAGATACTACCTAAATAGCCTTCCCAATATTTTTTGTGTCTTATTTCTTCAACCAATGAAAATTTTAGGGGCAAAATTTAGCCCATGGACTATTTTTCCATGCTTTTTTTAATAAAAATGATTCGCCAATTTGCATATTTTGAAGCCATGTTTAGCCCAATTTTGATGGGGTAAATTTTTTCACTCTAAAAATCACTAGATTATTATATAAAGTATATGGAATCCTTAGAATTAGAAATATTTTTAGAAATGTATTGCCAAATATTTTATATTTGACATTTTAAGAATTGTTAAGATTCGCCAATATTTATACACTTTTAAATAAGTATGGATCCTTAAAATTTTCCCTGTCTTCAACCTTCATATGAGCCTCTATTATGTAGTATAGATATATAATGAATAGCCAACATATGTCACCCTTATTTCATGAATTTTCCACATGGATATTTTCACAACCAATGATTTAAAACATTGGGTGCACCTCACCTATTTTTTTTGTCATGTAGTTGTTGATGATTAGGGGGATTACGAAGCAAGCAAATTGTGGTAATATTCTCCAACCACATATGTGAATGCCCCATTAACTAAAAATTGAGTGGACTTGTGCATCTTCCATACATAAAAGTTGAGATGGTTATCTTACATACAATTTTTTTTTCTTGATGGAATAAATCGTAGGAATCCCTCCGAGTACTTCCCCTTGATCCATGGATGATAAACAAGGTAAACCATCGACCCTGATGATGGAGCCTAATTCCAAGGGGATCAAAGAGTTGAACTTGCGACCTTCCCAACTTTAGAGGGAGAGATCTCAGGTCTGGATCATGACCACTTGAGCTAACCCTTTGGGCTATCTCTCCTCCATACATGAGATAAGTAGAGGTCACCTTTTCTCAATTTCATAATATGATGGAATGAACAAATGTGTTTGAGCCTATCTAGTCTATGCATTTCTCTTAAGGGACATGCTAATGCATTGCTTTCAAATGGCTAATTAAGCCATGCCTTTGATATGATCAAAGTGCAACATGTAATGGATAAGGGGTCAACTAACATGTTAGATCATAGTACAATTCTTCTCGTAACTTATTGGCACATATTCCATAAACTAGTAATCTTTGATACATTAGAACTTTGCACATGACCTATCTACCCTTTAATTAATACGTTTCCTTGTAAGTTAAGCAAGGACTTGGGTTAACCTTTATTCATCATATGTCCATGGAGAACGATGCTCAACTAAGGAAAACATAAGAACGTATTGTTAACCTCCGAGTTAGCTAAAACAAAGCCTAATCTGAATAATTAGCCAACACTTCAACTTTAAAAAACTCTCATATGTTATTAAATAACCTAGTCAACATATTCATTCTTAAAGTAAATATATATTCAAAATCAATTTTTTTTTAATTATCTAATTTAATTTAATTTTAACTCTTATAATAATTTCATTTTAAAATTTCTAATAATAACACATACATATTCAATGTACATGCTAACTAGGAAGTAACTCGCTTCCTACTTTTATTTTGCCAATATTCTTATACATGCGAATTTGTAACTATGTAATGTTTGATTCATAGTTTAGAACTTTGATCCCATAACGTAAGTATAATGAAATGCGAGAATTTGTAACTATATAATGTTTTATTTATAGTTTAAAACTTTGAGCTCATGACATAAGTATAATGAAATGTTTTTTTTTTCTTTTAATTCAATGATATATCTTATGACGGTAAACATTTGTTCATATACTTTTTCTTTTAATTCAATGTATATATCTCATAACATTATATATTTGTTATGACAAAAGAAATTGTATATACATTTTTTTTTTAAAATTTGATGTATATATATCTCATCTCATTTTTTTTAAAATTCAATGTATATATATCTTATCCCATTTTCTTTAAATTCAATGTATATATATTTCATCCCTTTTTTAAAAAATTCAATGTATATATCTATGTCATTAGACATTTGTTTATTTGTTATTAGTAATGGCAAAAGAAAGTCTATATACTCATGTTTGATTGATAGTTTAGAACTTTGATCTCATACCATGAGTATAATGAAATGCTGAGAATTTGTAACTATGTAATGTTTGATTCATAGTTTAAAACTTTGAACTTATTTACTCACTCTTGATTGAGTATGTGTTTTCTTTTTTCATTTTTTTTTGGAAATCTTGTATTTTACATATTTATACGATCAAGTCTTTAGGTTTAAAAAATAGTGTATAAAAAAGTGTCTAAAATCATTGTTATTTAACTAACATAAAAATAATGAAATATATATATTTTAATTTAATGTATATATCTAATGATATTATACATTTGTTTATTTGTTATAAAAAAATAGATTGTATATATATATTTATATTAAATATATATATCTCATGATATTAGACATTTGTTTATTTGATATTAGTAATGGATGCTTAAGTGTTCACATAACAACAAAACTTTTATATTTTAATAAATAGTACTTTATATTTATTTAAAAAAATATAAACCATTTTATTTATTTTTTCCATAATTTCTTATTCGTTCCTTGTTCTAACTTATCCTACATAGACAACTCACTTTTATGCAGCTCTAATGCATTTTCTATTAAACAAAATCTTAATATTATAAGAAATATTATAACATGGTATAACTACACTACAAATATCAAACACATGTAATACTTAATGTAATCCAAATTTGATCTAATATTAAATAAAGGGGGCAAACAAGATTAAAGTTAAAGCGTGCACAAAGCACGAAGCTAAAGACAAATTGAAGTAGCATACAACAAAAGGGGACCAGCTAGAGAAGGTTGGTCAATGACATTCGGAAAAGAAAAAGTCGGTTTCCTTTGGATTCTATTTACATTTAATAATGGATTTATGGTGGTCGCAATTTTCGCATATGGTTGATCTATTTGACACGACCTTATGGTTGTCTTTTTCTTTGAATAAAAAAAAAATGTTCGCATATGGTTTATTAATGTAAGTTGTAGTTTCCAATATTTATATTCTCAGCTTAATCCTAGGGGTATGAGTGAGGTTCACAATATTAAAAAAGAAAAAATTTGAGGATTTATTTTATGATTTAGTTTTTATAATTTATAAATTTAATTTTAAAATAATTTAATAAAGGAAAGGTACAATATTAATAAAGATAATCTTACTTTATTTATAATTTACAATACTCAATAATTGAAGTTAACCTACATTACTATATATATCATCATAATAAATTGTTAATGTGAAAGAAATTGGTTAGTTAAATTTTTAAATTTTCATATTAAAGTTACGATAATCAATTACACTTTAATGAAACACAAATTTTAAAATTTTTTTGATTCTTTTAAGATAATCAAAATCATTAATATTTTGAGAAAGAAAAAAAATCAAAACAAAACTTTACTTTAAAAAAAAATATTAAATATATCTTCCTTTAATTATAAAAATAATTAACTCTATAAAACTTTGCTTTAATTTAATGAAAAAATAAACAAATATTAAATATATCTTTTTATCCAGCCTATTTGGAATGAAATGTAAATGTTAAAATCTACAAAAATGTAAACATCATATGAATTTATAGCTTTTTAGAAAGAAACACATCTTCTTAAATCTTAGGCTCATTAAGAGTGTTCTAAACAACATATTAGTAAAACAAAATTAAAAATCAATATATGTAAATATCATAATTATTTAAGTCATCTTAACTATAATAGTATAGAAATGCTTTTTACAATTTTTAAATATAAAAATAAAATTATAAAAAAAAGAATTTTTTGTTGATAAAAAAGCTCAATAAATATTAATGACTTCCCTCACTAATTAAAATAATTTTTAATAATTTTCAAAACAACTATTAAAAACAAATATATAAAATAGAATTAAATATAACCTTTAAAAAATATTAATATTAATCTGTTTTAAATAATATTATATATCATTCATAACAACGTGTCCTATACAATCAACCAAAATACAAACTGGCTAGCATATTTATAATATGCATGGGATGTCCTTTCTATTTCATATGACAGTTCTAGAATTTACTTTCATCCACAAAATTCAAAGGCGTACACTTTTAGAAATCACTTCTTATCCACAAATTCAAAAGTGTAAATTGCACATGCAGAAGCAAGGGGTGCCCAAAAGATTAAGGATTTATGCAAGTGGTGTGTCCAACAGTGTCAGTTTTTAGCACATTTACCATCATTCGATGGATTCTTCAGTGAATTGGCAACTTAAAGGAGAATTGCTTTCATTATTGGTCAGAGGAATGAGCTGATTATTTTAGCCTCATTTATATATATAATTTTTATTTTAAAAAGTCTAAATGGTATGGTTTTGGACTAATTTTTTTTTTTAATTCTTAAAGAAACGGGACAATTGTTTTTTATCTAAAGATATTTGACAAGATTTACCTAATAAGATTTAAAAGTGTTTTTAAATAGCGAAGACTTTTAAGGAAATAGCTTAACGGTCCAAGATCCAAAGACATTTGGCAAAGTAGTTTTTCGTGAATAATGATGATGAGTCAAAGTTGATAACAAACTAACTATTTTCAATCGACATTTTGCTATCATCCAAAAAAGAAAAAAATTTGTAAATTGTAAAGGAGATGTCCAAAAACTTGACCAATTGCACTGGATTGCAATTTTTTTTTGGGAATCAGCTATAACTTAGACATTTTACCATATTCGGCAAAATAAAAATTATAAATTATAAATATATAACTTTATATTTATTAAAAAAAAAATTTATATTAAAAATTTAATAATTACAATTATAAGTTTTTCTTAAATTTATATATATTAATAATAAATTAAAATATCTATATAAATAAATAAATTTAATTGTAAAAATTTACATTAAATAAAGCCCAAAAAAATAATAACAATAAACATGTTTTATTGGGAAAACCTACGTAATAAAATCTCAAGTCACAAGATAACCTTAAAATGTGACATCGATATTGTTGATAACATTATTTCTCACACTAAAACTGCTAATATATAAATATGTTGACCTTGCTTAGCATATTATACATTTGAAAACGATGTTATCCTATAATAAAAATATATTACATAGATAACAACTACAAACTATATAAGCAATATTATACATTGAAAATGATGTTATCCCATAATAAAAATATATTGAACAGATAACAACTACAGACTATATAAAACCCACATAACAAAACATTAATAGTTGAAATGATGCCAGGACAAAGCATGGGAAGATGCTATGTAAAGGACAAAACAAATGGGAAGTGCACATTGGTGACATCATTTTCCCAAATTTTGGGTAACTCAACGGCTCTGTTTCTTAGGTTTGTTTAATCACAAATCAGTGCCAATCTTCTCATTACCTTGAGACCCCAAAAATAAATAATCCATCTATTCATTGTTTAGTTGGGTAGTTGCTTTCTTTCTTGCAACTGCAAGCCATCTTATTTTTTCATTTGTAGACAAAGGCAGTTTTGGCATTATGGTCTTTTCAGAATCTGCATTGAAGTAAAAGTTTAGGAATGGTGGTTGGCAGGAAAGGGACTGGCAAGAGTCTGCAACTGCCCTCACTGTGACGAGCGAGATTTTCAGTCTATTTAAACAAATGCTCACAGACCCACATTGTCTACCAAAGATTTCATGATGACAGATAAACAATTTGATTATTTCAGAATGCATGTTGTTTACTTGCACATACATCCAAATGGCTCAAAGGCTGTGTGTTTTCAGTGTTTAGAATAGGGTTTAGGTGTTAGGCTCTGAGGGTTTTAAGAGCTAAGCTGTCTGTGGGTTTTGGTTAAAAAGTATATATGTGTTGAAATTTTTCCACAACAGCAGCATTGAAATGCGTGGTGTTGCGTGGAGTAGCACAGGTTCCAAGAGGAAATAATGCTGCAGAAGATTCTCTAAGTCAGCCGTTTATTGATTGCATTTGTATAAAACTGGAAATCACATGCTCCCTCATGGAGTCTCATAGGCTCAGAAACTTAGGCTGTTGAGTGTATGTATTAAGGTTGGTGTGCTGTTGTATTGGGTAGTGACAGTGGAATTGAGATGGGATCGGGAAGGGAAGGATTACCATCATCCCCCATTGGGGAAGGGAGGGTTGAGAGACCCAGAAGAAAATCAAAAGGTGGGATTGACAAAGAAAAGCTTGTGGATCTCCCTGAAAACAATGTCTGTAAGATCAATGATGGTCCAATTGACCTTGATCTGGGCAATGCTGGTACTTTAAGGGTGTCTGCTACAGACCCACCTTCTAACAGACTACTGAGTCCCAAGAGCAGAGTTGCCTCTGTTTCTAGAGTCAGCTCATTAGATAGTAAACTGCATAATCAGCAGCAGCAACCAAGGAGGAATGCTAAAAGAAGTACCAGCATGCCCAAATTGGAAGACAAACAAGTAGATGAAGGTTCAGTTGTTGGGAGGAGGAGAAGGAGGCCTAACATGACTGAGGGAACAGAAAGAAGTCCTCTTAATGGCAATCTGAATGAAGAACGGATCAAAGAGGAGTTGAAGAGACCATCTGAAATCACTAAAACAAAGAGCCCTAGGAGAAGTTCTAGGACTGAAGTTGTTGAAGAAATTGACTTGCAGCAGCCCAGTGAAACTCCACTCTCCAGGTCTGAAAGATCTGCCAAGAGGTTTATGATGGAAGCATTAGGCACTGAGGGTGATAATCTGAGACTGGTGGACACAAGACCAACAATCAGGCACAAGCGCAAAGTGCCAGAGCCCAGTGCTCCTATTCCTCAGCTTGATCTTCCGCCTAGTGATCCTCATTCCATGTCCCTTATTTCCCAACTTGATCCCGAGCCCAATTATCCCCATGGCATTGTTCCAGATCCCCACATTTCTCCTGATGCTATCTATCCTGATCCCATTGATTCCCATCTGGTTTCTCCAATTCCCCTTACTAAACTTGAGCCTATTGATCCTCAGCCTAATCCTCCAATTCTCCATATTTCTCCTGATCCCGTGGATCCTCAGCCTAATCCTCCAGTAGACCTTGATTTTCCCAAGCCTATTAAAAACCACCATGATCCTGCAATTACACATCTTGTTTCTCGTAATAAGTCTACTGATCTCCATCCCATAATTTACAAAGAAACAAGTGTTCAAGCTCCAGTGCCCACTAAGAAGTCACCTTACGTGCCAAGGAGATCAAGAGGAAGTATGACTTCTGTCACTAAACTGCATTTGATTTTTAAAGCATTTTTTGTTTTAATGTTTTTCATGTTCCTCCTTTGCATAGATCCAGGTGTTGAACTATCTTTGAGTTCCTTCGAATCGTGAAGCCAGTAGAATTTATGTGGATTTGTCTATTCTTTTTAAGCCCTGTTCTTATATGAACCTCTGTAACTGATCAGCTTCACTGGCCATGAGAATGTAGTGGAATGCACAAATCTGATTACCAAAGTGGCCAATTTTTATCTCCCTCTAATTTATGTTGTTTATGCCATTGCAGCATATAAGGAGGAATTCTCAGAAGGACCTGACAGGATCGAGTATATGGGTATTGATCTCTTTTAGCCATTTCAAGCATTTTTTGCCATATGTACAGGAAAATATCTTAAAGTCTTGTCCTGTAATAGTTCAAGAAATGACTCTGCACCTATAGGTTATTCTGAATCTTTTGATCTGTTAATTGATCAAATGTAAAAAGTGCTTAGTCTTTTCCGCATAAGTTTCTTTAGTCTTTTCCACGTCAGTTTCTCTTGCATAATTTCATTATGTGGGTAGTCCAGGCCAATGGTTTCGAGAAGTTTGCCTGGTCGCATATATAATAAGAAAACTTAGCTACCTAATCACAACATACTGTCCCAACAATTTTCTTTGCGTCAAGCATGTTGGCCGAAACAAATTTGAAGGTTTAACAATCTTTTCTTCGTCTTCTCAGCAACTGTTGAAAGCTTTAATTGGAGTAGTAATCGTCTGAGACTGATTGTGTCTTCTCTTGGTTTGCAGTTGATTTGATCATGTGGAAGGATACTCCGAAATCAGCATTAATGTTTGGATTCGGCTCGTTTTGTGTCTTATCTTCATCCTTTACCCAGGACTTGCATTTCAGGTCTTCAACTTTTTCTTGACGACCTACTGAAATATGTCACTGATAAAGATGGATAATGCCTGACAATAAAGTGGAATTTTGTTGCAGCTTGGTTACCTTTGTGTCATACTTAGCCCTTGTATACCTAGCTGCAGTTTTCTTCTACAAGAACATTTTGCAAAGGTAACAAGCTCTCTCCTTTTAAACACTTTTCGGGGATAGTAATAGATTCCTGTTTCCTTTATCTGAGAAGCCACATTTAAGGATTTTCTGTAACATCATTTTCGCTCAGCTGTTATTCTAGCCTTGCACAAATCATCAAGTCTTTTCCTTTTTTATTTTTTTATTTTGATTTTGAGCACCTCCTGGTATTGAACAAGCCGTTTCCAGGAGAATGTGCCTTTTCAAGGCCTTAAAAAAGTGATTCAAGAGATAGATAAGTTCTGATTTATGAGATTTAATGTTGGCCAGGGGAGTCGTTGATCAAGATTGCAGCCCTGTAAATTATGAAGCAATTAGTGAGGCATATGCACTTTCTATCCTTAGATTGGTACTTCCTTTTGTGAATGGATTGCTGGCCAAGTTCCAAGAGCTTTTTTCAGGCGATCCAGCTACCACTATGAAGGTACATTATTTTATAAACAGATCTTCAGTTCTTGGACAAGAAATTTTGGATTTACTCTCTTTAGGCCTTCTTTTCTGCATCTTAAACCTTACAAGGAAATTCTTGGCAGTTGGCATCTATTATTTGGTTGCTTGCACAATGTGGGCATAAAATGACAATATGGACTCTAGCAAAGCTTTGTAAGTTCCAAGCTCGCCTTCCATTGCACCATTAATTGACAAATTTGATTATTCATCACTTCTAACAGTTACAGTCTATAAGTACTACCATCTATGCCAACCAGTACTCATATTGTAAAGCTAAGTCACAAATGTTGATGGTAGAGCATAGATAGTTGAATTCCAAAATTTAGTAGGTCAAGATTGATCTGATATAAAAGTCCTGTGTTTCTCTTTATTTGGTTATTGGGTTGTTATTATAGTAGTTTCTTTGTAACAGTTATTACAACTCATAACTAATGGCACTGGAATTTCACTGTGCTTTTAACAGCTTTCTTTGCCATCTTTACCATACCAAAACTCTATGCATGCTACTCTGTTCAATTGCACATATATGGTATGTCATGTTTTGTCTTTGCCCTTTCCTGCAAAGTTACATAGCTTTAAAAGTATTTGCTTTTACAAAATTTTAACAAACCAAAATTTGGCTGGCTTTCTCCATTTAGCAGTTTTACTTATACAAAATCGAAATACATTGATTGTTGACATTTCCACTCTACCACACATTGCATATTACAGGTCATTTCATGCTGTGTCGGTTTTGGGATGCATGGAATTCCTGCTCCCACAAGAAAGGGGTGCTGGTTGCAGTTTTTCTTTTGCTTTGGAATTTATCTACAGTCACAGCTAGAGTTTGGGGAGGTGAGTTTGAAGAATCTTTCTAATTCTATATTCAAACATTGTAGCGAGGCAATGGACTACTGACTGAAACCTTTCTCTTTGTTGGCAGCATTTATTTTGATTGTAGCCCTTCGTCTCTACCAGCAATCTTTAACAAAAGACCTACATAATGAAAATGTGGAACTCTCACAGGAAGGCATCCAAATCCCACAAACACAAGCAAAAGAAGTTTCTAAATTAGAGGTGGGACTTCAATTGTTTGATTACAAAAAAGTGATTCTATTTATTTCCGTTTGTTTTTATTCAGTTATAGTTTAAAAGGTACTAACTTTACTGAAGCTGTTCTTGCAGTTAATGAGGATACCACAGCCAGCCTTTTAAGCCAAGTTTATATTTGGGTTGTTTAGTAAGACCTTGTACAGATTGTGCCTAAAGGAGAGAAATTTGTCATTTTTTTTAAACGAACTTGTCTGCATTGCTTGGATTGTAAATTAATAACTATGTACATCTTGTTGTTCAAGGGAAGGAATCCTTTGCAACATAGAGAAAGTGTCAGTTGTCAGCTTCAGTATTTTAATTGCTAGATAGCCTATAGTTCATCTTGTTCTCGTTAGAAAGGGAGACTGATCCAGAGCCTGCAAATGGAAAATGTTATTGTAATTATTGAAATCAATTAAGATGAAGTCAGCTACTTATATTTGGGACTCTTCTATCAGTTGAATTGACTTGATATCAATTTGATATTAGTCACAAGATCTAGTGCATCCAATGTAGAAAGCAATTACTTCCAAGTGTATGTATTAACGACTGCTTTGTCATGCAATGGGTATTCTGTTTATATTACAAATGTTATAGTTACAAGGCCTTTAATTATTTGTTGGTTCTTCAAAGTAGCCAAAAGATTTTAACATTTTTAACCACAGGATGAACAACAAAGCAATGACAACATTTATAAGAAACAGATGGTACATTAGACTTCAAAAACCACAGCGGTTATACAAGACAAATACATCCAATAAGCATAATAAAAGACATCAATGGTAGTGAACCTCTTAGACCATGTAAAGGAGTTCATTAAAGTAGCTTCATCTCTCTGGTGCAAGAGGCTGCTGAAGTTTGTGTTGGAGCAGAGTGATTACTCTGCTATCAATTGCTTTAGCAACTCTTTCCTTATTACAAATGTCACATATCAAACTAAGATGCCAAACATGGATAGTTGAATCGTTAATGCACACAAAAAATTGCATAGCTTACGCAATTAAGCGAACATGTCATTAATTGCCACAAGGATTTCTAGGTGTAACTGTATAAGTCTATATTTTTCTTATTAAGACAAAGAACTACCTACAAATAGTAGTAAACAATACAACCCAATACATAGTTCTCCCATACATCTTTATGTTGCACAAGTTTAAGAAATGGGGAATGGGAATTTCTCAATGGATTGTGGACTATATATATAAAAGAGATTATAATAAAATAAAAATAAGAGTATATGAAAAATATGAATGATGAAATAGAACTAATTTACTACATAAGCATTTAACTTTAACTCTGAGAAATAAGCAAGTGTTGTTATACAACAAACTAGGAATCTGATTGGAAACAGTTTCGTTCCCTATGTGAAATGAATGATTTTTAAAGTAAACACAGGTAACATAAAAAACAATCCAAAGAGTTCGAGAAACAAAGGTAGCATCACATTTTGGACATCATAATGCCTACTTATAACAAAAGACATCAACACTAAGCAAATCCAAGAACACTGAAGTAGCTCAAAGATCTTGGTTAAAGATTCAACTTGGCATTCTTCCCTCAATACTCAAGGTTCTCCTTTGATATCTATTAACGTCGAATATGAAATTTATTAGGTTAACTTCTTAGGTATCCGTTTGAAGGGACTGAATCACAAGGGGGAGAACATTGGGGCCTGTTATGTATGGCTTCATTATACAAGTTTTTAAACATCGAGGTCTATGTTACAAGTGACATGTTTTATTGACCAAATTTTAACCCAATTAAAAGGGTATACTGCGATGGATGTCTAGATGTCCCTGAAAAACCAAAGGACACGGGGACAATCCCCTAAAAGCTCCCTAAATTTCACCTCGAACATGGAGAAGGTCCCTTAAAGTCCCAAAGTTCTTAATGGTATTCCCATAAGATTTTGAATGTTTTTGAGGAGTTCCTAGATCCCAAAACAAAATATCAGATCATACATGGGTTTTAAGGTACATATGTATCCCTATGCAATAGAGATATTTATTTACCTAGAAAGTAGGTCAATCAAAGGGCCACTAATGACCTTGGCATGATATGCATGGAATTCTTTCAACCTAAAAATATCTATACACTTGGGTTGCTTGCACAAAAGTTACATAGCCAACTTACTTGTGGCTTGAGTTGGGTAGTTATGACAAAAGAACAAATGGTGACATATCATTAAAACTTGCTTGTGTGTTGTCCCACATTGGCTGTAAGTTTTGGTCCGAGGAAACATATAAGTCCCAACTACCATGATCCTTCTGCCAATGGTGTCGTCCACATAGATAGTGGTTCTCTTATTAACATAATGGTTGATTGGTTGGCAAATTGTGTTTCCAATAAGCTAAAAAAGACCTAAAACAATGCAATGGGTGAAAGTTATAGTCACAACAAGGCTTCCCTTTTTTGTAAGAAGACAAAATGAATTGATGAGTGAAAAGTTATGGTATTGACAAGGCTCCGTATTTTTCATATATATTAGTTTTGTGAAACTTAGCATCACACTCATTTCTAACTTCATACTAGGACCGACATTCCAACATGTAAAGGCTTTTGGCATTACATAAAATGGAGTTCCAACCTCTTGTTATGTTTTTTTTACACAAATAACTTCTTAGAGATAGCAACCCCCATTCTAACCATAGTATTTGCATATAATGTTTTTCACCATTCTTTTAGTAATGCAATATATTATTCTTTGTATCTATGTGTTACTTATTGTGTTAATGCTATCTTTCATTCCATCTTCAACATAATCGAGATTAGTGATCCTCCCACTAACATAATTGTTGAATGGTTGGATGAATATGTGTACGTGCTCGGCCTCTCTATCCTAATCTATGGTACTTGTGTGAATAAACATGATGTTATGCAACTAAGTCCCAAAAACAGCATAAAAAGAGAAGAAATGGACATTAAGAGATTAATCAATGCCTTAAGAATGAAGAATAGAGATAAATATCAATCCTCTTCGAGGGAGGAACCTCCTTACACAATATACTAAGTACACAAGGCAAGATAAGATACAATGATGACTAAAATGAGAATATCTCATACCTATATATATGAGACAAAGGTGTACAATAACAACTAATAGACCCAAGTTGACATAAATAATATGTAATGCACCACAATATAGGGGGTAATGCGCCACACTATATGGGGTAATGTGTCATCATTAAGGGCTTAACATATGATAATAAACAATAAGATTTATCATGTTTGACTTCTTGAAATAGTTTCTACAACTTTAGAATATTCTTTATAATTGTGGTATCACACATTGGATGTATGGTCTAGTCTGTTGCAACATATCATTCTTTTGTGAGTTCATATTTGTAAATAATAAATAGTTAGAAGCATCCATCTATGCCTTTTTAATGTAACCTCTTCGAATTTTAAAATATCTTCCTCTCCTCTCCTCTAATAAAATGAGAAAAGCATATCATCCATTTTGTTGGCTAGTAATTGTCAACTCATTTTTTTTATTGAGAGCTTCCAACATCTGTTAATTCCTTTGTCAACCCATCTTTCAACATATTGACACACTACCTTGAGAATTTTCAATGCAACAAGCTTTTAGTTCCAACAATCTCCCACAAGGCTATTCACCAAGTTCTCTAGTAATCACTAAGTTTTCCAGTATTCTACTACTCCAAGTAATCACCCTACCATGGACATTAAATGCATGTCTTGTCATCACCTTCCTCTCATTGATATCTCCACCCAATCAACACCAATGTATCCAATTAAATTTAGTCTTTCACCACTTCCATTACAGATAAGCATGCCATCCCTTTAGGTATGGAAAATTCCTTTTTACCATAGTCCCAACACTACAATACATTACTGGTGTGTTGTTTTAGCATTGTTGTGTAACATATTTTTTTTTGCAAAAATAATTTAAGTTTGGACGATGCTAAACACGATGCATTAGGGGGTGTCATGTTTTATGTCATGCTTGCACCATGACAAACCTTTCCAACACCATTGTGTTTTATGCATGACCTTGTCAATGCTTACATATTGTCAGATTGAAGATGTTGAAACAAACATGGTGTCATTGACATGCCACGTGTGCTCTAGAAAGGATGAGGTAACTGCATAATAAATACTAACTTCCTTTGCATGTGAAAGGTGCCAACTTTTGAAATCAATTTGGAGGAACTTGGGTTATACTTAGGTTTAAACAAATATCAATTCCTAGAAGTTTACGAGCCAATTTACATTCTTAGTTGTTGACAATGCTAATGGTTGTCTTTTGAGATGAGCAATTCTTCTAGCATAATGTTAAGATGTGTATTTCTGGGCTTCTCATTTCAGTAAATTATAGGTGATCACCATGGAAGATCTTGTACTTTTTTGTCTACTCTCTTATGAAACCCTATATATTCGTTTGAGACAAACAAATTTTGATACATGCCTTTATTTTGTTAATCTGTTCATAGAGAATGTTTAGATGTTTGTCAGTCTACAATCTTAGTTCCTGTATTTTACTTCTAGTGTAAACTTTGTAATTTATTTCCTACTCGTGCCTTTCCTGCTTATCTGGTGCATGCAGAAAAATGGTATTATGTGGTTTCTCTTTTATATTTTATGAATATACAATTCAATCTAGAATGATTTTTACAGAAGGATAACTATTTGAACAGAGGTTTAGATGGGGATTATGTAATGCTAAGGAAATTATGGGTCCATTACAATAAGAGAAGTGGGATATCTGTTTCCCATCAACACAGGTGGAGAATTCCTATTTTGATTATTCTACCAGGAGTGTGATCTTCTTAACGACAATGCACTAGAATCATGTGCCTAAATTTAATGAGTGTTAAACCCAACCAAGATTCAATGAGTGTGTTGTCTTGTGTTCTCATAATTTTTTCATTGATAGAGATAATGTGAGAAGAAAATTATAACTTCCCAAATATATCCTCTTAATGATTATAGGAATATATTGGTCAATAGGGTTAGGTTTAGGATAACTAATTGATGGACTTCACACCATTATATTAAATCAGCATTCACACATATTGAATGAACTTAAATCATAATATATTGCATTACTAGGCTATAATATTGGTTCTTAGGGCTTGATAATGGTAATGATGGGACTTCTACCTCGCACATCTCATGAGAGTGAACGGATTGCCCATTTTTCAACAACTACACTTGGAGGAGAGATTTATTCACACAAATTCATATAACTAGTGCATTATCAATTATTGCACCAGTCCTCCTACCATCGCGATGGGTGATTAACGGAAACCAAAGAAGTTGATTGAAGTGCATCCTGTGTTGCACGGCCAGATTCTCATGAATAAGAGATTCAATGGTGGAGGCATAGTCATAGTTGAAGTGACACAGTTTTTGTGACTTTAATATGAAATCAAAGTTCTGTATCGAATTTGCAGTTCTTTCCTCGACCTATTATGTTATGGAGAGAGAAACTTTATACTACTGTTTTTAAAGGAGTTGCATATTTTCACTTACTAGAGCATGACTAGGGGATTGGAATTTTGGTGGTAATGCGCAGTCCATAGCAAACATCAAGGTCTTCAACATCACCATTTTGGGAATTGCAAAGTTGAAAACATGACTTAATCCAAAGTATTGATAGGTAAGTATTTCAAATCATTATTTCTTAAATATTCGATGACTCTCATGTGCACCTGCAAGAATAATTTAAACTGACATCATCACAAATTTTCTGGGTGGGGAGCTGATTTCATATATGCAAGGGTGATTACTTCTTTCCTTATCTCCAGGTGATTTCATATCTGCAAGGGTGATTACTATAGAGGTAAAAATGGCGAGGATATTATTTTCTATAGAGGTAATAGAAAGTAAAACCCACAAACCTTATTTTCTGCTCATAAATCTGTTAATTTTTACCCTAATAAAACATTTGGAATACGAGGGCCTTGCGAAAAAGATGGGACGAGCCCACTATGGCATTGAAGGAGAAGAAGGAGAAGTGTACCGCCAGGAACAAATTGAACCTTAAGTTTGCCTTGCATTCCCGGGTTAGTTCATTTATCCGTATATTTTTTTTAAATTCTTTTTGTCTGTTTTGTAGAAATGTGTCCCAGGGTCTGTGCTGCAAGGTGTGGTATTCCGTAGGATTACCTGTACTACGTCCAAGGAGTTTCTATTATACCGAAATCACCTAGGACTTAGTCTTCAAGTTCTCCCCTTTGAAAGTCATGTCAATATGGGTGGGGAAGACCAAAGCTAAAAAGGAATCCCGATGGATGTGCCAATAGTTTGCCTAACTACATCAACTCTGTTGGACATTGGCAATTTTAACTATGTATAGAACCATCTCGGAAATTATATTATGTTAAAAATTGCAAATTTACAAGCTACCCCAGCTATACCCAAGTGCAGAAATCGTTGAGAGACGATGCCTTAGAGTGTTTGAGAGTAGATAATTCAATTTATCCTTGGTTACATTCTTTGGATCTAGTTATTTTAGAAGTAAACATTGACAAAGGAGCTACTTGTCCAATAAGATACGCTAATGTTGGGGTTTTCATCTCTCTATTCCTCCTCTAGATATGAAATGATTTAGTTGTGAATTTTTGAAAATTTTGCTTCCTTGATATGAAATTTAGTTGTGAATTTTTGAAATTTTCGCTTCCATATTTCCCTCAAGGTCAAAGACAAAATCACCCACAGTTTCCATCTCTCAGGTTTCCAACATTTATTAACATGAACATAATTTATATTAAAAATTGCAAATTTACAAGCTACCCCAGTTATACCTATAAGCGCAGAAATCATTGAGAGACAATGCCTTAGAGCATTTGACAATAGATAATTCATTTTATCCTTGGTTACATTATTTGGATCTAGCTTTTTTAGAAGAAAACATTGGAAAATGGAACCTTTTGTCTTGTAAGATAAGCTAATGTTGGGGTTCTCATCTCTCGATTTCTCCTCTATATATGAAATGATCTAGTCGTTGTGATTTTTTTGAAACTTTATCTTTCTTGATATCTCTGTCTTTGTCACATGAAATCGTTCTCAACATCAAATTGACTTCCACCTCGACTAGATGCCCTCTTTCTTTCTCTCTTCATGAATCATAAATCATCTTGGTCCCCCTCTCAGGGGTTGCCTTCCCCCCTCTAAAGAATTATGTTGAGGCTTAATTTCCACTTCTACTTCCCCAATCATTTTTGGAGAATACGCCATTAAATAACCCATTTCCCAACAACATATGCACCAAAAGGATGTATTTCCCTAATCCAATGGTTGATACCATTACATTCGATCACATTCAAGGATGACCTTATATGGAAGTCCTTTCCCTAGATACAATTCTACAGACTCTCTTATAACTAGGGAAAAATCTACATTCTTCCTTTCGTGAAAAATGATAAACTTGCCCAAAGACTTTGTCCATTTTATTGATGACCTCATCTCCTTAGAGGTCAATTTGAAAATTTGGAAGTCTTACCTAGACATGCACTCATGAGATTGTCATGGATGTCAGATTGAATTCTAGGAACCAAAGACCCCCCTTCCATTTCTCTATTCCTATATTTAACTTATTCAAAATGAACCACAAGAAACCTTTGGCACAAAATCTCACTGAGACATTTGTTGCCCAGTTTTCATTACTCCAGTGTACGAGAGCACCACAACTTGGCCAGTTTGTTGAAATGACAAATCAAAGTGCTTTCTTTGAAGCTTTTCATATTGTCACAAAGTTCCTTTGACGGGACTTGTAGGACCAAAGTACAATTTGAGTTCTCTCTATGAATCTCCCTCCCTGGGTAGAATGTTGGGGCTAAAGGTCCCTGACTAATTTGACCACATCCTTAAATGATCTCCTTGGAGAAAGAGACATTTCTGTTTGGAGAACCTAAGCTAACATATCCATTAAAGGAGATTTTGATTAAAACCTTACATTTGTGTTCTTTTGGTGAGAGGAGGGGGCATGAGGATGGGTGGTTGATAAATGACTAGTGACACCACTAGACATTGTTGATCCTAATATTTGCGGAAAGGAGGAGGCTAGGGCAGTAGAGGAATTCACCTTCACTACCATAGAGGCAGCCTTCTTGTGGGTCATTCACAATAAAACCAAGAGAAGTAGAAGCATGGTCAAAGGCAACAAATAGAGAGCCTACTAGGTGCTCTAGGGGATGACCATCTAAGTAGTTTTAATGAGACCCTAGCATATAACAAAGAATGTTAGTTTTTCAATTCCATAAGACCCTCTATGAATATTTATGTTATATTTTAAGCACTATTTTGGTTCATTACCTAGTAGTTCGTTTACGTATTTTAAACGGTGTTCTTAAAGTTGTACATGTAGTCTTAGCACCTCTTCAAGCATCATTGGGTTTCTTATATCACTGTACATACTCTTTGGCCATGTTTAATGCTGAATATTATTTATAGAGATTAAAAGAATGATGTTTGAGAGAATCTTGTCCCTTAAGCCTTACACTCTATTAGTGACTTAGTTGTAGTCTCTAATTTTGTGTAGGTTACATTTAAAGCAAGAACTCTTTACATAGATTGTAATTTGTATCCATCTCCATGTGGACTTGCTCCAAGATTTCAGTTGTAAGTTCTCATACAATGTTTGCACTGACCTCTATCATGGATTCTATAGCAAAGCAAAATTTGCTAAATGCACTTGTTATTTATTTCCCAGGTTCCAAATGTAGTGTTTGCATTCCAAGAAACTACATAAAAAGGTTAAGTAGGCATACAACATCATTTCTGTTCAAAGATCTGCTTTGATAAGGGAAAAGCAGAATCTTCAAATCACATCTGCTAAGAGTGTATAGCTACAACCTAGAATTTTGCTTTTGAAATATAAACAACTAAATTCATAAATACAATCGTTGATTCCCATCACGTGGGACTTGTACTCCCTTCTAAGATAACAATTAAAACTGAATCTGAAACTCAGACACAAAGTTCAGACTCCATAGCACCTAGACAAACTAAATGAATTCCATGATGCCTGATACCATCCTGTTTGTTGCAAAAATTTGTATATATAAAATGACATCTATAGTATCCATTGTTGTTAGTGCATCAAATTTTCGAGGCATGTATTCACCTTATTTTTGAGTAAAATCCAGATCTGGAAATTTGGCATTAAAAGTTTGATTTTATGCTTTATTATTACTATAGCATTTTATTTTGCAAGATTAAATGTTGTGGGTGGTAAATGTTACATATGCTATAAGAACTTCCTTCTAAACCATCTAAGGGCAATCATCATAAGGATTGAACAACTACTGCTACATTCAACAATAAACACTACAACTATTTGTCAAAGTCACATACCAAATTACTTACAGTCCGTTACAACCCAGTGTATGCAAAGTGTTTGTAAAAAAATATACTCGGTCTCTACAGTGAACAAGGAAGAAATCAGAATTCTAGAGAGGGTGTACTCTACAGTAGAGATATATCCATAGAGTTAAGAGTAATTGCATGAATCGTGAAACCCTTCCAGATCGCGTAAATAGTCAGTGCGATAAGAGGGAAATCTAAACATATGAGTACATTCATTAGACGAAAATTATACAAACTTGCTGGATAAATGCCTTTGGTTATACTCTGTTTAGATAAGCTTATCTGTGGTCTCTAGCATGTCAAGTTGGTCACCTTGGTCTTCAAAATATAGGATTTGGTTTTGCTTTTACAAGTAGATGCAGGTTTTGGTTTATTGATTTCATTTTTTTTATTTCTTCTTTTGCAATGGTTTTTGTGCTGCTATTGACGTTTCATGAAAATTATGTTCCTAATGTTAAAGATCATGTGTGTCACATGCCCCAATTTCGCAAAAAAAAATATTATCTTATTTGATTTTATTTAAGGACAATATGTTAAATTTTATGCTAAGTTGTAATTGATGACTCAACAGTCAAGGATATTTAATGTAATTCTGAATATTTTAATTATAAATAAATAAAGGTGGAGACAACAACTTAGGAGAGCTGTTAAAAGAGTGTTTACTGGTCAAATTGGTGGAGGAGACTGGGTGGAGAGCAAACAGACATGTGGCAGCATCCTCAAACCACTTCCAACTATTGCAGGTGGCAACCTCCCTATATTTGGGGTCATGATTCCCCAAGAAAGTGGAATCAGAGCAGGTGGCTCAATTAATGACAACCGACCCAAAAGACTTAGGCAATCTTTATAAAAATGCCCATTGAAGAGAGTTGAGGCTGCTCATTTCTAGAGAAGTGATCATTTAGGTGAATGTACTTCAGAGAAATTCAATGAAAGGGAATTGTGGAAAGAGTTTGAGGGGATAACTGCTAAGTGATCTAGTGCATCTTTTCAGCTGAAGGATCTTACTGCTGAGTGCAGAGTGTTTTACTGAGTCATTGGACTAGTATATTGTTTGTATGCTCCACCAGTTCTCAGCCAATAAGACTAGGAACAGGCTCGGGGGTCCTGATGAAGCGTTGTTTGAGCGATCTCCGGGAGTTTGGTAGGGAGGAACGCCCTCCTAATGCTGTTGTTGTCTATCTTAATCAGGTTCAACATTATTTTGTTTTACTGTGTTAGATAGTTAAATCTGAATCTAATTGTTAAATGAATGTTAAATATTTAGTTATAAAATGTTCGAGTTAGTAATCTTTTAGATTATTGAAGAAATGAATCTGAATTAGATGGAAAATAATTCTCATCTGTGTTTTTCCACACCTGGAAGGACCAGGCCGTACTCCAGCATAGACATAGTATTTAAAGTAGATAAAAAAAATGATAAGAGACTGAATTGAATAGATGTGGTTCTGCATTTCATAATAGCAGAGTAATTTATTTTAGTATGTAGGTTATTATCAAAAAGAACAATAATATGGGTATCTATGTTATTGTTTTTACAAGATTATGTATGTAAATATACTGGACAAGAAATAGCAGTAATCTAGTACAGTTAAAATGATTAATATGTTAAGAAAATACCTTAGTAGATAAATGTTGTATTTACAGACAGTAGATTATTCTTTTATTTCAAGTTAAAATATGTTGGAGGTTAAATTGTGTTACATTATAGAAATATTCCTTTGTATATATTTAGTAACTATTTGCAACCCAATAGAAATATCACAATTAAGCCACTTTCAGCTAAATAAAGAAATAAACTACAAACACTTAGTTTTATTTACTAATCATATCAACTAAACTAAGTCTAACAAATATAGTTTTATTTACTAATCATATCAACTAAACTAAGTCTAACAAATACTATAAACCAAGTAGGGTGATATTAAAATATTTACATTATAAAGAACAAACTAAGTTACAGAGTCTATGTATATCTTTTCAAAGAACTCTGAGTAAACCCTATTTGTCATTTATTAAATAAAAACAATAAGAATATGATAATAACTAACATATAAATAAATGTCTATTTATGAAAAGAACTCTTTTTAATTTTACAAATAGGTTATACCTGTGAAAGTAAACTACAGGGTCGAAACCCTAAACTATTATTTTTACAAATGACAAACATTTAAGCTATAATCCAATTACTTGGATTATTTTATTAATAAACAATTAAACTAATATAAACTGTTTATAGTCCATTAAGGACAAATGAAAAGACAAATGTAATGTTACAACTGAAAATTTTCACAACACACATGTAACATTAATTAAAACAAATTTAACAAGTAACAGAACCTATTAAAAATCAATTGAAAGATTTATTTAAACAAGGGTTTCATTCAGGAAAACCCACAGGGACTTCACTTAGTGAACCTCTCACATAGCACGTGCGATCGTGGGATATTAAAGAATACCCTTAATTTCCAGAGATATTGACCCAAACTCTTTTTGTTGAAACCCCCTCCAAATACTTAAAACCTCATCCCCACCCATTTTTATACCTCAATCCTTATAAACCACCCTACCCACCCCACCTTAAACCCCTCATCCCCCCCAATATTTGCAATATATTGGTTCAATTTTTGATAATTTTAAAACCCACAATATGAACTAATGTGATAGGATATTGGTCAACAAGTGAAGACCCCGTGGGAAAACCCTAGCTCGTATTCCTGAGCCAACAAATAAATGTTACAAATTATTCTATGACTGAGTTACAGTCTTAAAATAATAACCATATTATATACACAAGATAAAATAAACAGTAAAAATTCTTTATTCACAGTCGAATAGGGTAAAACCCTGAGTTACACAGAATCACAAAATATTATTACTGTAAACCGAGTCCGAGCTTGAAGGAATTCTTTTTAAAAACCATTGTATTGCATTGACAGGCCGTAAGGCTAGAAATCTAAACCAAATACAACACCCAGCTCACGGCCGGGACTACCCATCGACAAAGAGAGGGTTTGAAAACATAATAGAACCCAATAACATTTAAAAAGAAACTGCATAGCTAAAAGTGAAGCTGGACAAGCTTCCAAGCTCAGGGTTACACCATCGACAACCCTGTTACAAGCATGGCAACAACCCAAATGTTGATCACAGGGCTTACCGGATTGAAGCCATAGCCTTTGAAGACAGCCAGCATCATCTTCTTCTCACAGTTTGCAAGTGGAGTCTCGAGTTCCTGCAAAGTGAGCACAGTGCTGCGTTAAATTTAAAACTCTTTCTATAAAAATAAATTAACTGTAACACAATCTTTACTGCTAGCTTTCTATCCTGGTTTAAAACTAAAATATTTACCTTAATAAGAGTATCAAATAGTCTAGCGACGGGACTGTCACCAACGACAGTGTGCATATAAAAAATCCCAAACCCTACTACGCAGATGGAGCACCGCCAACAGAGGTGAAGCTTAGCTTCTCACCACGGCTACAGGCCACGGGGAAGGAAAAAACGAAGTTTAAGATAGACTGTGAATAAGTGCAAATAACCAGTGAACTCTAGCTTGGAAAAACCATAGTGACGAAGGCTAGCAACAAGACTGAGCTCAAGAAACTACAACACAATAAACCCAGGCATTGGGGCAAACTGGAACAAGAATAATACTCACGGTCGCCATGAAAATCTTGCAGAGCAGCCCAAAGTCCAGCATGAACTGCGGAGGAAGAATAGCAAAGGGTTAGGGTTGCATTGGTTTTATATCTCCAATACACGGACAGGAGGTGACCACGTGCCCTCAATAATTCAAACCATGCATGGGTCGAGTTCCATAGTCACCTGCTTTTCAAATAATTCCAATCATTTAAACATGATTCTCATCAAAACGATGCATAAAACTATAATGTATGCCTTTATTTATCACATCGTAAATTATATGTATTCTTATCATAATGTTTGATAGCTCATCATTGGCATTTGGGTAACAATGTTAAGTTAACGTTGACCTAGCGAAAAGGTGATAACCATTTAAACATTGGTAAATCCTAAAATCGACCATGCTTACAACAAGTAGGCTTATATAATTACATAACCATGATAAGTATGTATATATTTAATCCAAACTCATCACTTATAAACCAACAAATCGAATGGTTTTAATTTTTGAAATTGAATAAAGTTGGATAGCATAGTAAAAGAATATATTCATAAATTCTTTTACAAAGTTCAATTTTGGTTTAGACTTTCATAGACTCTAGTTGTTTCTCAACTTGTCAATTGCTAGTAATTTACCATGATTATTTATTTGGTAAGATAATTTTGTGATTAGCTTGTACTTAGCATAGGATAGAATGTTGATCATTATAGAAATATCTACCTTGAAAGTTGTTATCGACAGTAACTTAATGTAAGAAAGGCATTATAGTAATAATAAGAATTACAATGGAATAGTCCTACTCAAGTCCATAATCATTGGAACAACATGGATTGACTTAGATTTAAGAAGTGAAGGAAAACAGTATTCCATGTGAAACAATGAAGTTGGTTTTACACTAATCAAGCTTATAATATCAAGAAGTTTTACAGGCAGTAAGTTTCCCTACAGAATGTAAATATTGATCAGCTTGGTACTCAAGTAATGAATATGATAATGTATATGATACAATAGTACATGCAGTACGACACTGACGAGGAAGCTAATAACTTGTTAATGAGCAATTGATTTATACATATAAGTCATAGGTTGATACTTACCATAACTAGTAAGTTAAAAATGAAATCAAATGTTATATTCTAATGAGATTTTACTATCAGTATTGATAGAAGCTCTTCCATGTACAAAAACCAATAGAACAATAAGTATAACATTTGCAAGATAAGCATGATAAAATAGAATTTAATATGCGACATAGAATACGAGCTTAGAGTCACAGTAAGTATCATTGGTGTTGCTAAGTTTGATAAACAAAGGAACTCTTTTATTTGAACTTTGCTTACAAAGAAAAACCGGAGAAAACAAACTACTTTACCTCATTGAAGTTGCTTGGAATTTATCAGCTTATCTACTAAGCATATTAATTGTAACTAGAAGCACTTATTGATACTTTATGAATTTAAAACGTTTACTTGTTCGATCATACATGTAAACCTGTAAGAACCAGTAATCTTTCTGCATTAGCATAAATGCTAAGTAAGCCCAGGATTCAAAGTTAGATTCCACCTACTTGCCATAGAGAAGACTCATTAGTAAACTGAAATAAAACAATATGCAAGTAAACCCTATTTATGTTACGAAAAGGAAACTGCTTAGTTAACGTAATTTGAAAATATGTAATACTAATCGTTGGACTGTTTCTTTTTCCGCTAACCTTTAGCTGTTAGTAAATCGCAGTTTCAGCATTTTATGTTATCTCAAAATTTTAAATTTTTGTGAAATTTTGGGGTTTTGACAATGTGCTTTGTACATTTGTGACTAAAGACAATGAAGTTAGGGTAGTTCCAAATACTTCTTTGCCTCAAAATTCCATTCTGAAGAAGAAAAGAAATATCTTGAAGAAACATAATTCGGGGTTATCAACTCTACCGAAGAGATTAGATAATCAAATAAAGATAAATATTTGCACGAAAGAAGAAAATGTTCTTGAAGTATTATCTGGAGTATATCATCGAAAGAAAAGGACACAGATCAAGGCAAGGAAACATAAACTTAACTTTGATGAACATTTGCATTCGGTAAAAAGGGCAAGAATTGAAGCTGAAGTGAAACCAAGAAAATTGTAGAAGGCTTGAATAAAGGATACATAACAAGTGCCAATGACAACAATGAAGAAAATATGGCATCATATAATGCTTGTGTGTTAAATGAATTCCATTTGAGAACTAATAATATCTCAAGTTCTAACAGTCTTGAAACTGAAGGTGATTTGCCATATGCGAAAATGTCTTCAATTTTCAAGGAAAGGTCTATGTGTTTGAACTTTGCCACCAAAGGCTAATAAATATTGTTTGAGAAGTATCCTACCGAGTGATGAAGCTGCCCTGTCTCCCTCTAAATGACGTCATCGGGCTTAGGATTTCTAAAGGAATTGCTAGGGACACTTTTGAAGGAATGCTAGAGACATTGTCAAGGACGAAGGAAAGTATTAGCAGAGCATCACATCATGCTATTGACTGTGCAAAATATATCCTTACTGGTGAGGTAAGATTGATATCTGTTATTTTCTAGTATGGTAAACAAGCAGCTCATTTTATTTTTGCTTATTGTGGGTTTTTTACACTTTTGGAAAATTAATGATAAAAATTGTCAAGGATTAGAGTGAAGAATGAATATCTTGTATGTGGATCATTTATGCATTCATAGTGACTTATGAGAATCCTGATTCCTATACATTGGTTATTTTTCTCTACATTAACTTATTTGTCAATGTCTTTTTAGTTAGAAATTGAAAGTATTTGAAAGGGCGTCTTGAAGGTTGAAACCAGGCTTACATATGGATGTGGATACTATATAAAAATACCAAACTAGTGTCTTCAACAATATGCATAGTATCCCCTTCCATTCTCTACTACCCAATTGTCTCTTGTTGGCCATGGGATTGACCTATCCTCCCTGGAATTGATTGTGTTGGATTGACTGAGCACAACAAAATATAGAAAGGCTACATGATTACACTCAAATTCTAATATCTATAATGTGTTTTTTCTGATCCACTCTACAATATTAGGATCTAGGTGAAACTCTGCCACCTATTCTTCATGATGACTTGCATTGATTTAGAGGCCAAAGCATGATCCCTCTGGATGATAGATATCATTTTCCTCTTGATCAAATTCTGTCCTTTTTGGTTGAAATATTTTTTCAAGGTTCTGTTATTTTGGTTTGTTTATGTTGAAATAATTGGTTCTTCTTTCTCCACCAAAATCACTGTTTACTTGTTGTTCAATCGACATATTAGTAACAATGGGTTCTTCTCTTTCAGTGTCTTCAGGTTTAACTAGTTGTTCCATCAAATTTTGCGTAACACATTTTATGTATATCCTACATAACACCGGATCCATCTTATTCTGCACATGACGACGTATATCATTTCAGCAAAACCACATAAAAGAAAGCACTTCAATTGATTTAAAAAAGCAACTTATTTTTTGAACCTTTTAAAATTATGGATATTTAGTTCAGTGTTGTATGTTTTTACAATAAATTAGTATAGATCCATGTTAAATCATTATCTATATTATATGAAACTAGTATGGATTTATATTAAACCTTTATCGATTAAATATCTATTCATTATTCATGAGATCTACACTCCTATCATTGTATAAAAAGGTTTGAAATAACTTTGTTTTTGAAGTTTCATCCCTAATGGTGATAGCGTTTGATAGGGTTTAATAGATTGAGAATTAGAATGAAAACATAGAAGAGAATTGATCACCTTGGGGGCAGACAAACTCATATCTGGCATTCTATACTCATGCATGATCCAGTCTGTCTTTTTCCCACGTGGGTTTTTTCCTCTATAAAACACCATAGTTTTCTTTTGACTGATGCAATGAAGTAGATCGTTGCGAACTGTTCTGTCTAAGGCTGTAGCTTTCTAGTAAATAACCGATTCTTCTTTTTGTTTTGATCTTGTTAATTGGTTGGGTTAGAGGCTTGAGGTAGATTAAGTTTTTAGCTTGATTATTGGGATTGTTTGGTTAAATTGGGGCATTCTACTACGCAAAATTGAAGAGATTGTAACATAGTCCCATTGGTTCATCTGATTTGTTTAATCTCTAGCACCATATTCATTATTGGAGCTATAATAGAATATTCTCAAATCTGCATCTGCTATGTGCCTCGTCCATCAGAAGCTTGGAATATCTATAGACCTGCAAATGTTTACCTTCATTAGAATTCAAAGGCCATAAAACTCAGCTCTACTATTTATCCTTTGTTCTGCTGTTTTTTTTGTAAAACATCTACAGGCCGTTGGAATTCCGACACCTAGGGCATCTACAGGAAGTCATATTTTCGACTCCTAGAACATGACATCCGACGACAAGGTAATAGAAACAACGGCTTGCAGGTGTTGGTTATTCGACCTATAGTCGTCAAAATTTAGAATCCTAATTCAAGTAAAAATTTCCCAATTTACAATGAGCATGCTGTCGAAATATCGATGGAGTTTAAAATGGTGTTGAATAACCGACGAATTCCCACCGACGCCAAAAAAAATGTTGTCGTCAAATAACAGACATGTGTCTATCGAATTTTAGACATCAAAGATGTCAGATTTCAGGTTCAAATTTACTTGTGATCTATGCCATGATCATCATAAATTGTGCACCAACATCTATGTCAATATCACCATCAAGCATGACAAGAGATAAGCACAAGAACATGTACACACTTCATACATTTTCAAGACAACAAGATGGACCCTAGTCCATGAGAGGCATGACCATCACAAGAGAGACCCATGTACAAGAACCATAACAGATATATTCCAATATGACCATCATCATATCCCCCATAACATATATAATGAATTCAAAGAGATACACCAGTAGAGAGGATCACATACCGATATCCAAGTTGAGCTCTATCCATGAAAGACATGTGCCATCACAAGAGAAACCCACAAGCATGAACCACACCTTTTCCAAGATTACAAGATGAAGAGATAATATAGAAACCAAAAGAGTATCTATATAGATCCATCATATATCTCTCACAACCAACTTTCCTACAAGCCAATAATTTTGTAATTTCGATACCGTATGAGAAAGTTATGCCATTTTTCATGAATCTCCTCAATCCTCAAAGATGTCCAGAAATTGCTCCTCCAAAACGTTTCACACTTTTTCTCCGAAGATGCACAATATAAATAGAGACTTGATTGATTATGAAATACAATGTTTGGCCTTCTATTTATACACCTCATTATGATCTAATAATTTCTTTTAGTGACTCCTTAAACTCATCCTTAATTTGTGGATCTCCATATTTTAAGGGGGTCTCAAGGGTTAGTACCCCACCTCAAGGATCCATCATGACACTTCATTCCAAAAATTCAATATCACTTTGTATATTCTCCAAAGGGGGCCCTAGGGCTTGACCACATCATCATACTTGATGGATACACCATTATTTCTTGCGGGGATCCTTGCCACTTCAAATGGGACAAAGTACCACAACTTTTGGGGTCATGTGGACCAAGCATTATTATTTTAGGGGTACTTCAATCTTCATACCAACTTGCTTTGCGCCAAATTTGGGGACTCTTTAGGGCCTTCTTCACCATGGGTCATGTAACTCCAAACTCATGGGAAAGTGGACCAAACACCATTGTTTATGGGTTTCTTCACATTTTATTGGAACATTTCCTTATGGACAATTCCTTATTACTTCGAGGGATACTTCTCATGGTCATATGGACCAATCCTTTTGGTAATGTAGACCCAAGGGCCAACACCACTACTTTCTAGGTTTTTTGGACCCATCATCATGATTTTGGGATATCTTTCACACTTCATCCCAATATGCTTTTCACCAACCATAGGGGCTCTCTAGGACCTTCTCCAACATGGGTTATGTGATCCCACCCACATGGTCATGTGGACCCAACACCACTATTTTAGGAATTTATTCACATTTCTTACTGACATTTCTTAGGAACACCTTTATGGACTTTCTTACACTTATTATCATCATGGTCATGTGACCCACCATATGGGTCATGTGACCCACCATATGGGTCATATGACCCATCATCATGTTCATGTGATCCAACATAATTTATTTAGGAAATTCTTCACACTTCTTTAGGACACTTTAGGGACTCCTTTACACTCCACATAATCATGATAATTAGGGGATTCTCCAGGGGATTTGCACCACTTATGTATAAATCAAAGTGTTTTTCTGTGAGGGCCTTGCGCAACCGCTACGCCATAAGGGGACCGCTCAGGTTTATATACACTTGTGATCAAGGGATTCCTTAGGTTCTTCTTTAGGGGATTCACGACTTCACTATACATTTCGAAACAATATATCTCTACTTCAACCACATCATCATTACCACCATGACACCACATATCTTTTCACCATGTTGACATCAATGCCACCCTGTTTGACATAAATGACAACTTCTTCCAACATGAAATTCTTGAGTTCAAAAGAAAAAGGGGCTTATCAATTTGAAAGGTTCTACTATGCTTTTGATTGATGTTTGGACTTCATCCACATAAATATTCAAGTAAATTTTAAATTGAGCATGCTAGTAGCAACTCCAAATTAAAAATACTTATAATAAATTAAATCCTAGATAGCCCCAAAGGCTATTCGAAATCACAAATAGATATAATGAAATGATGCAATGAAGCTAAGCATGTAAACCTTCATTTAACCTGGGAATTCCCTTTGAAACTCGTTCTCAAGAAAAAAAAAACAATTTTATTTTTAGATTTATCAATAGAAATTCAAGAACAGAGTGAATGCAACAATTATCTTTTTAGAGTGAATGCAACACTTATCTTTTTAGTAAGATGTTCCAAGAAATTGGATACACATGAGAAATTTCCACCCGATTTTATAAATCCACTATTGATTCCACCCCAACTACATAAGGACTCTTAGGTCACTCTCCCTACCAAATTTCTCTCAATCTCAACCAAATGTTTTAGGACATAATACCCTAGTAAACGACCAACTAGCAAAACTTTAGCACTTTCTTTCACTACCCTAAAACTCAAGGAATATATTTCCTTCTCTAGTCAATAATCCCTTGGGAATATCATTCCCTTTAGAGCTCTTCAATAAGTGAAAAGAGAGTCTAATCTATTGTTTACCTTTAGGATTAACCTGGAATCCTTATGACTTGGATGTGAGCATGTTGGGAATGCTATATTCTTTTCATGTAAATTGATTGGAAAAGTCGATAGTTGAATGATATACATGGACTGGAGTCAGAGACGACAGATGGTGGAAATTTGGTCGCTCAACCAACCAGAATAATTGTTTGGTTGAAGACAAATGACATGTTGACAAGAAGTTGATGGAATGACCAAATCTCATGTTGAAGAGAAGTTTAATGTGAAAAGTTTTGAGATTTGGATGCTTATAATGGAGGAACTCCTTGTAGAATGAGAACAATGGATTGTAGTCGACCCAAAAATGACTTTGGTTGGTATGTAGAAGGAGGAATGGTAAAATATTAACATAAAGGCAAGGACTACAATCCAAAATTTTTTAGCATATTCTGGATTGCTGGATGTATTAGAAGATGACACTACAAATAATCTATGAGAAAAGTTGGGGAACTTGCACTAATAAAAAACTGTGGTTAACAAGTTGTTTCTTTGGAAGAAGTTGTGTCTTTTGAGGATGGGTGATGGTGATTCAATTACAAAGCACCTGAATGCATTCAACATTTTTACTAGTTAGTTATTTTTCGTGGATATTAAAATCACCGAGGAGGAGAAACGTATCAGTTTGTTATGTTCTTAATTAGCTTCCTAGGATAGCTTGGTCTTTGCTATTGTAATCAATAATACCACATCGAAGATCAATGATGTGGTCGCATCTCTATTGTAAAAAGAGATTTGATGAAATAACATGGAAGGAGTGACCCATGAAGCCTTGGTGGTAGGAGTTCGACTGGTAGATAGAGGAAAAGGTAAAAACTCAGGTAGAAGATCGAAGTTGAGGGGTAGATCTCAGAATAGATTCCCAGGTCCAACAACAAAAAAATGCTGGTGATATGACAAAGTTTGGAATTATAGACGTAAATGTAAGTCGAGAAAATCAAAGTGTATGATGAAGGTCAATCGACTAATGGTAAGTCTTCACAAGAAGAGAAAGGATATGTGTATTTGGCCTCCACAAATACACAGTCGAATCGTGACTCTTAGTTGGGCAAATCTGGTGTGTATCATATGACACCTCATAGAGAGTGGCTTTGTGAGTATGAGAAGATCAATGGTGGTGATGTTATACTAGGATATTATTCACTGACCATGATAGTCAAACAAGGTAAAGTTTGACTGAAATTGAAAGATGGAATAACAAGAACACTTCTAGGAGTGTTACATATCCTAGGTTTGGCTTGAAACCTGATCTCATGCAGTAAGATTGGGATTGAAGGTGTGTAGTATGTATTTGAGAAAGATATGTGCAATATGGTGCAAGGAGTGATGGTATCATGAGGGGAGTTCAGAATGGAACCTTGTATAAGATATTGGAAGTAACATATACCAAAAAAACTACTAATGTGGTCTGTCCAGAGTCCGACATCATATCTTCTTGTCTAGTCAACTCAACCATGTCTTGGAATCAATAGATGAGACATATAAGTGAAAATTTTCTTCATGCTATGCACAGTAGGTATGGTTGAATGTTTCCTTATTTTATCTAAAGAAGTTGACTTCTGTGAACATCGTATTTATGGGAAACAAAGTCATGTAAGGTTCTCATCTAGTGCTACTAGAGCTAAGGAAATACTTAACTTAATACATAGGGATGTGTTTGGAACTATGTAAATCCCTTCACTAGGATGATCTCAATATTATGTTTCTTTCATAGATAATTTCTTCATATTGACATGGTTGTATTTTTTGAGGAATAAATATGATGTTTTTAGGAGTTTCAAGAGTTCAAATCTCTTGTGGAGAATCAAAATGGTAAAAAGATCAAGGTGGTGAGAAATGACAATGGAAGAGAATTATGTGGAAAATCATTTGACCAATTATGTAGACAACATGGTATAGCTCGACAAAACAAAACTCCTTATATGCCTTAACATAATGGAGTTTCTAAAATAATGGATAGAATGTTTTGTTGAAAGTGAGGAGCATGCTCAATGGTGCAGGAGTCACACAAGAATTATGGGTAGAGGAAGTCAACATAGTGTGTTAACTAGTGATTAGGTCATCGTCAACGACTCTAGTCGCTAAGACATCGTATTTATGGGAAACAAAGTCATGCAAGGTTCTCATCTAGTGCCACTAGAGCTAAGGAAATATTTAACTTAATACATAGGGATGTGTTTGGAACTGTGTAAATCCCTTCAGTAGGATGATCTCAATATTATGTTTCTTTCATAGCTAATTTCTTTAGATTGACATGGTTGTATTTTTTTAGGAATAAATATGAGGTTTTTGAGGAGTTTCAAGAGTTCAAATCTCTTGTGGAGAATCAAAATGGTAAAAATATCAAGGTGGTGAGAAATGACAATGGAGGAGAATTATGTGGAAAATAATTTGACCAATTCTGTAGACAATATGGTATAGCTTGGCAAAACAAAACTCCTTATATGCCTTAATGGAAAGGAGTTTCTAAAATAATGGATAAATTGATGATGGAGAAAGCGAGGAGCATGCTCAATGGTGCAAGAGTCACACAAGAATTATGGGAAGAGGAAGTCGACATAGTGTGTTACCTAGTGATTAGGTCATCATCAACGATTCTGGTCGCTAGGACTCCATATGAAGCATGTGATGGAAAAAGGCCCTCTCTTACATAGCTTGGAGTGTTTGGGTGTGAAGCCTTTGTGCATATCCCAAAAGAGAAAATAACCTAACTTGACAACAAGTCAGAGAAATGCATCTTCAACGGGTACACGGTGGAGTGAAAGGAAAAAATCTATGGAACCTAGTGGCGAGGAAGGTACTTTATAGTCTAGATGCGATCTTCAGAGAAATCAAAGTAACTTCTAGGTATGAACATGATAAAAGAGAAAAATAGAAAAGTAAGAGTTTGAAATAAATGACAAAAGTATGGATTTAGGTAATTTGACTAAATCCGGTGAAGAGGTGGAAAAATAGACTTTGGATGTTAGGAGGTTTGGTCAAGTAAGGAAACATTCAGAAAGGTATAGTCCACCCAAATTTCACTCAACTTTTGAGTTATGTTCCATAGAAGATGATCCTTGGTTGGTAAAGGAAGTGATTGAATCAATAGAGGGTAAACTCAAGAAAAATGTTATGGAAGAAGAAACAAGAGTCCTTGAAGAGGAATGAAACATAGGCTCTAGTCACCCATTGGTAGTAAGTGAGTGTTCAAGAAAATATTTGATGTAGTAGGCCGAGTTGATAAGTACAAGGATCGACTGGTAGTGAAAGGCTATTCCCAAGTTACTAAGATTACTAAGATTACTTCCATAAGGGTATTAATGTCTTTAGCTGCATAATTTGATCTTTAGATAGAATAGATGGATGTAAAGACAACATTTCTTCATGGGTATATTGAAGAAGAAACATATAGTTTTTACAATGGAAGCATAAAAGGAAATGGGTTACAAGCTCAATAAGTCTCTCTATGGTTTAAAACAATCGCCTAGGATGCGGCATTAACTTTTTTGGCAAGTATATCTAGCAGTCAGGGTTTGTGAGAAGTCAAGTTGATCACTGTGTGTATGGGGAGAAAGTTAATGGTCATTTCATATATGTAGTTTTGTATGTCGATGACATGTTGTTGGTCAGAAATAACATAGATTTGGTAAAGGAGGTGAAACTAGAATTATCCTCCGAGTTTGACATGAAGTTTAATGGAGCAACAAATTTCATTCTTGGAATGGAAATTCAAAGAAATCATTTAGGTAGAATGCTCTCGTTAATTCAAAGAAAATATGTTGAGATAATTTTCAAACATTTTAACATGCAAGAGAGTAGACTAGTCAAGGTCCCTTTTCCTGTAGGGTCAATGTATATGCTAAACAGTGTCCAAAGACACAAGAAAAATTAGAGTAAATATTACATGTTCCCTATGCTAGTGCTATAAGTAGTATGATGTATGTTATGGTCTATACTCGACCTGATATTTCACATGTAGTGGGAATATTGAGTTGGTACATGTTAACACTTAAAAAATAGCATTGGACCACTGTCAAAAGAGTATTTAGGTATATGCATAACAAAAAAGATTATGCAATATGTTATGTAAGAGAGCCCGGGGACAACAAGGAAATCAATGCACATGGTTTTGTCAATTCTGACTAAGATGGAGATATTGACCACATACAATCGAGCAATGGATATGTGTAAAATATATTCAATGAAGTAGTTATTTGGATGAGTAGGAGGCAACTGATCATTGCACTATCAAATATTGAGGATGAATACATGGAAACTACTCATGCATGCAAGGAAATCTATTTGGTTGTAGATATTTTCTTCAGATGTTGGTTTTGGAAAGCATGATGTTAAGTTGGATTGTTACAGTAAGAGTACAATATTCTTGGAAAAGAATCCAACATACCATTCACATATGAAACACATTGATTTTCAATACCATTTTGTGAGGGATATGGTGGATAACTAGAAGGTGACTAGAAGGTGTTGCTGTATAAGGTAAACATGGTGAAGGATGTTGCAGACTCATTGACCAAGTTGGTGAACACGAATAAGTTTTCCTGGTGTAGGGAAACAATGAGTTTGTCATCCCTACTAAAGTGAACTGAAGTTCTGAATCTCCTGTTTATGCAAAGAAGAAAACATGTGGGAGAATATTGGGAATGTTATATTATTTGCAGGTAAATTGATTGGAAAAGTCAATAGTTGACCAATATAAGTCAACTGGAGTCAGATTCAAATTACAATGGAACTCTGGTCATCTGACCAACTGAAATAGTTGTTTGGTCAAAGGAAAACAACTAGTCAACAAGAAATCAATGAAATGACCAAACCACAATGCGAAATCGACCAAAGTTGACTTAGTGAAGTTGACAGTAACATAATAATTGAAATTGGTTAGAAAGTTATGGATTTCATTAATGAGCAGTTGGTTGTATTGCAGCTATAAATTAGATGTAATGTCTATACATGGTTAGTAGTAGTAGTGTGTAGCATGATGATGTAATAAAGAGTGATTTGTGGTCTAACAAGTCATGATTATAAACACTTGTTTTATGGATGTTTGATCAATAGATGAGTAAAATCTCACTGATTTTCTAGTTTTACTCCAGGAGAGAGGTTTCTAGGGTAATTTCTGAGTAATGTGTTAATGTTGTTGTGCCATTGTCTTATGTGAATGTGTTTAACTATATGAATCAGTTTGCAAACATGTTGTAATTGGTATTAAGAATAAACATATTACCCAATGACAAAAAATCAATAGATAAAAGGGGAGGTTTACTAATATCTTGACATTTTTTATCCTATGCATCCATCCATCTCTCTCCCTAGGTCCATGATTTTCTCTTCCGAAAGCTCAATTTGGTCATATATGGGTTTGAATCTTAGTTCCCAGCATGATATTGTAGTTTTACAACTTTATTGGTGCATTGGTATGAGAGACAATGTCATTTGAATGATGGTAACAATGAAATAATAGTAATGATTGTATGAAAACATTGAATTAGAATGGAAGGGGAGTGCATGGGGATATAAGAGGTTTGAACTCCCATGAGGATGAGGGGAGTGCATGGGGATATAAGAGGTTTGAACTCCCATGAGGATGAGGTTTCTTATATTCCTTCATGATGCTGTACCCAATCCACATGTCCTCATAACTATGTGAGTTATATTTCCCCACCAACTTAAGAGTATTTTATTCCCCCCCTTGGGCCTTTTTTCCTCTTTCCATCAAGTGGACTCATAACTCCTCGCGTCCTCTTTGTATCCATCTTAGAACTTTGTATTGATTATTTAAATAATGTTTACATATATCTTGAACTTTACCTCTACACTAGGAGTCGATACATGATATTTACATTATTTATACATGGGGTTATTTGATGTAAATTTCATATGGTTTGAATCCCATAATTATAAATACATATTTACAATTTATACCTAATTTGATCCAATACACGTCCAAAGTGTTGAAATAAAGATATCAAATTCAAAACTAGTATACCAATATAGCACATATTCGGCATGCTCATCATCACATTAAGGATATGGGGTTTTTTGTTTTCTTATGTTTTTATTAATGTAACCTCCTTTGGACACCTCAATTTGTTTCGATGTGAATTCTAACTTCATTACATGGTTTGAATACCATACATAACCACACCCCCCTACCCCCCTCTCTTATTCTTACATTAACTCTTCTCGAATTAAGACCCATTGGTCTCCCTAGGTGGATTATGCATTTTCCTTTTCAATTTCTAGGTCATCAAACCCCTTTGAAATACTCACATTGAGCCATTAGGACCTTTGAAAATATAAATGAGTGTTTTATTTATAAAGAATCCTAAAAAAAGACTATTAGACCTCATTCAAAATAAGTCTATCAATCCCTTTTGAAAGTTTAGTCATTGGGACATGTTCAAATATCAACCCAAAATTCCCTTTTGAAAGAAGCTTCATGGGGAACATTTGAAAGAATCCCCATCATTACACTTTCAGATAATCCCATCAAGTCACTTTCAAAGTGATACCCAACTTTTAAAGAAAGGAAACATCGAGGTCCCTTCAAAATAACAACCCAAGCTTTGAAGGAAAGGCCAATGGGTCTCTACCAAATAAAAATCCCAAAGAAAAAGGATAAGGGGTTCATCACCCCCATTCAAAGGATGACCCTAAAACAAAATAAAAAGGTCACGAGGTTGATTTCAAAGGTGAACTTTGTAAACCTATGGGAAAAGTCCTTGATTCCTACCTATCATCCCAATTCAAATGAAAAAGCCTTGATCTCACAAAGACGGCTTGATAAAATATGAATGCCATATTGAGCTTTGAAGGTAAAGGCCTAAGTTGGAAACCATAAGGGGCCCATCAATTTGAAATTCCCCACTCTACGTTTGGTTGAAATTTGGCCTTTGATCATGTTAACATTCAAGTAACTTTTGAATTTTACATGCTAGCAGCAACTTCAAATTCAAAATAATTAGCATATTTTTAAACCCAACTCACTCCAAAGGCCATTCAAACTAAAAATTCCATAACTAAATGACACATTGAAACCAAGTGTGAAGAACTTCATTTAACCTATGAAATCTACTTCAAAATTAATTGATAAGAAAAAAAATTCTTAATTTCATAATTATAAACATAAATTCAAAAGTAGAGATGGAGCAATTATCTTTTCACCTAGATGGTCCAAGAAACTAGCTATTTAAAAACAATTTTCCACCCAATTGTATCCACTATTGATGCCACAACCAACTGGTGTATGAGGCCACCAGGGAAAAATAAACTAGATAAGGACTCTTAGGTCACTCTTCCAACCCAATTTCTCTCAAGATCAACTAAATTGTTCACCACATAGCACTATGGGAAACCATCTAGCCAACACATTCTTGACACTTTGTTCCACTGCCCCACACAACACAAGCAAGACCTTCCCTTGTTTTCTCAATATGCCCTAAAAATATTTATCCTCTACTTTTGTTTAGTGTGGACATAAAGATTTCAACCTATTATTTTCATTTAGGGATCACCTACTAGAGGTATGCCTTGTCTTTGAGCAACTAATGAGCAACAATTTACAAGGAAAATCATAAGTTTCCTAAGAAACCAATCCTTTAATCTCCTTTTCAACCATTCAGATATATTCCTAATCCCATGATTCCCTCTTACATGACTCAATTTGGTCCTATATAAGTTTGAATCTCAATCCCTAACATGGGAACACAACTTCAAAACTTCAATGGCGCATCAAATATATTCCTAAGCCCATGATTCCCTCTTACCTGACTCAATTTGGTCATATATAGGTTTGAATCTCAATCCCTACAATGGGAACACAACTTCAGAACTTCAATGGCGCATCAATATGAGAGAATGCCATTTGATGATGAAAATGATTACAAGAATGAAGGGATTGTAATGAGAGTATGAACCAATTTGAATTATAGTGGAAGGATAATATGCATGAATAAAGGAAGTTTGAATTCCCATAATGATGGATACTATTTCTTCATGATATTCTACCCACTCCCCATTCCATCATAACTATGTGAGGTAGGATTCTCCACAAACTACCACATGAATTCATTGATTGTCTATTAAGTCAAAGATGGTGTTTGATATTTAAATAAGGCACATGAAATTTTTTGAGATTTTGGAAACTTATGATTATTTGTTTTTCTCCCTTGAACCTCCTTTCTTCTTCCCTTTTAGTGGATTCACAACCTCTTGTATGCTCTCTACAGCCAAATTGGACCCTTATAATAATTTTTGAAATATCATATACATAGTTCGATTATAACATGGTAAATATTTTACATGTTATAGAGAACCATAATGATTGCAATTATATTCCTAACCATTAACCAACTCGGCCTTGGACTTGAGTTGTGCATTGGGAATCCTTACAAGATATTTACTTCATTTACAAATGGGGTCATTTTATCTAATATGATATTGCTTGAATACAGTCATTATAACCAGTTATTTACGATTTATACATGATTTGACCTAATGCATCCAAAGGGTTAAAAATGAGACATTACAAGTGAAAACAAGATTATAAGAAACTTAAATATCAAACTTATTATAACATTGCCTATCTGACTTCTACAATCCATGTAGGTAATTTTGCAACATGCACACTAATTGATATAATATTCACTTAGGATCTTTATAAATGTTTAATGGATCCTCTTCTTTAATATCAATGTTCAATAACTCAATCTTTTTATCTATCTAATGTACTCCCTAATATATTTCCATTACCATAAATAATAAAATACTATTAGAGGTCATCTTCTCAACTAGCAAAATGCCTCATAGAAATTAATTCCCTCTTCCTAATTCTGTCTTCGTCAATAATAAAATCCTATGAGAGATCATATTTGAAACTAGGAAAACATCTCTTATGACTTATTTACCTCTTTCCAGGAGTAGCCATAATATAGTTGTATGCATTTCAAGTGACCCATCAACCTAATAACTTCTTTTCAACACCCACCTACATTAAAAAAATACACCCTATAGGTAATGATCCTAATCACCGTATACAATTCTTCAATATGTATTGTATAGACTTATTCATTCTATGTTACCATTGTTCAACATAAAGATGATAAGAGTAGCTTGTTAAGGAATGTGCCTACACTATATTATACTCTAACATGACTTCATCCCCCTCACAAATTTTCCACTAGATTGATTTAGTCACGTCTCAACATCACTCAAGAATTCCCTAATTTGAAAATGTCATTGAAAAATTTTCCGCTATCCATGGACCTCTTTATTGACTTTGACCATATATATTGGATATTTTCAAACACTTGATCAAATTTGACACTCAAGATTTCTTTTCTTTCTCATTTCTATATGAACCATAAGCTCTCTACATCTCTTCATGAATAATAAACTATCTACTCTCAAATGCTTACTTTATTTCATGAACATACATCCTAAACCATGTCATGAATCTTTGAGTCTTCCAATATAGATTTGACCTCTTCTCATAGATCAATGCATATGCATCATAAATAAATACTCTTAAATATGAAATTGATAGTTTTCTTCCCTTCTCAACTTCCTTATATGTAATGCTTTAGTTTAATTTTGTTAGGTGCTTTAAAGATCAAGAGTTAAAATGAATCTTTGATAATTTATTTTTTCAATAATATGATTACTTTTTTAATTAACATGGAATAAGTTGCACTTGTTACACACCTCTCTCAATTAAGGCTATAAATTTACTTTGTCAAATATTAATTTAATTTAAAACTTATCATTATGCAAGCGACCGCTGTTACACATATGTTCCACCAAAAGCTATACAAATACCTTGATAATCACCATATGAAAAAATATCATTAAATATCGAATGTGCAATGATGCATTCGTAACACTCAAGTAACATCTACATAATTTATTCCAACACTCATACATGGGTGTACTAATATACACTAACAATTTGTGTATATATATAAACTATCTACCATTATCACTTTTCAACACCATGTTGAGAAATTGATTTCTCAAACCTTTCACCTTGATATTATCTTAGCTATTGATGTCTACTCTAGTTGATGTTGAGAAATTGACTTCTCAAACCTTTCACCTTGATATTGTCTTAGATATTGATGTCTATTCTAGTTGGCTAATGTTCCACACAAATGTAAGTTTGTATATAGTTATCCCCATTTTTGTTGGATTATGTATTGTTATTTATCTACTATAATACGCAATTGGTATGATCAAACTTGGCTATAACATCATATTGGATTTACTTGGTTTGAACTTGGTTTCTATGATTTTTTTTGAACATTTTGTTAAGATAATGTTGATTTTATTCATCTTTCACATGTGAAGAGTATTGATCGAATTTATTATGAGGTGTGCTAGGAAAATGGGCATCTTGTACATAAATGCATACCACATACAGTTAAACACATCCAAATTGTAAAATGAAGAATGTCGTTCACACATTAAGTATGAGCACATATACATTTGTTGATTAGATTTGGGTAGCGGTAATGATTTGAATTCGATTAATAAATTGAGTATACAAAATTTAGAAAAATGTAGTAGTAAGATACATTGGAGAGGAAAACATTTGTTCTAAATATATAAGGATTGACTTTAGTTAAATTTTCTTGAATTTAAACTTCCACTAGCTAGTGTTACAATGTTACATTATAATAGCATAAGAGAAACATTTGTTGAAGGAAATATTTGCCAACTATGTTGGTAGGAGAGTAAATTATTAAAGAAATAGGGAACATGGGGTTTGAAGTACTTCCATTTTAGGAGATGGGTCAAAACTTGAAATAAATATCTAGTTTAGTTGAAATAAACTCCTCTCGTTTATCTATTTGAAATGTTTTAGTTAACTCTACACATTTGCAATAGACTAATAGTTTTGATGAAAGTCAAGTGAGATTTAAAGTAGAAACATTAAAAAATAGCTCAAAAAGTCAATTGAAACTTGGAAAAGAACTTCCCCAACTCCTGTTTGATAAGCACTTTGACACTTTGCTAATGATTTGTTGCCCAATATATGTTATTATTATCATTATAAAATGCTTTCTTCAATGTGCACATAAACATGAAAGTTACAATTAACATTTATATATAAATATCTATAAAAGTTGAGCGATAAACAAAAATCACCTTGAGCATTAAATATGACCACCATTAAGCTTGTTACAGACCATGTATTCCCTTTAGACTATACCTAGCTTATTGAGGATATAGTAGTAGTAAGCAAATTCCATAAAGTAACATAAGGATATGCATAAACACATGATCCAAAGGCCATAACAAAAAAATCCCAAAATTATCAAATAGTTGTCAAAGTGGGTGCTAACATTAGGAGAAAGTCATCATGGTCTTAGGATATTGAGCCCCAATATTAATTGATAGTAGGTTCAAGATTGATGATTATAGGTTCCTAGCTTTCATTGTCAACATTTGATGATTTTTCAACATAGAAAACAATGAGCATAATTATGAAGAGATTGTCATCTGTTAAATGGATGCTAACTATGTTGGCATTGCCTATGTTTCTTAACTATAAAAAGCAACTTGATGGTATGGTCTTCCCTTGGATCTGTACAATTGTTAAATATCACACCTAGTAAAATGGAGAAGCCTCATGGGAATATTTCTCATGGTACAGGGGATACCTCCCTACAAATTAAGGAATTGTCTTAGGTGAATCAAATAAATTCCCACCTTTTTTCATTTGAACAACATATGCATATGCATACTAACACAAATTAATGAATTTTCATACTGAGGGAAAAGCTTCTACAAACATCATTTAATAGATCATCATTTATTTTCCTCTAAATAAAACATAGTGTCTTCACTAGTGTAGAATGTGACCTTAAAGCTTGAAATTCCACATCCCATGGTTTATCCCTTAACAAGGTTACTTTCCAAGTAATGGGTATATGAAGAAATTGAATAAAACAGATAACAAGCCAATGCTAGGTAGATATTATGGCAAGGTCACACCTAAAATTTATCCTCTAAAATTTGGATGATTAACTCATTGTAATTTAAAAAAATTTATAAATTAAATTTAACTAAAATTCCAAAACCTGAGATTTTCAAAAAATCTGACCGAATTTTATCAAAACCTGTTAGAAAAATCAGCGTATTCCAACCCTGTTAATTTAAACACCAATACCCCGAAATTATGCTGAGGTCTGTCAATTTAAGCTTCATGCTGGTTTACGGTGATCCTAAACCCTGTCAATGGTTGTGACTCGTGGTAGTCTCGCGAGCCAAAGACGTTTGTACTTGTGGCGTAGGTTATGGCCCCGAAACAAAAATATGTCGCCTACTGTCGTCTCTTCCACCTGTCACCTACATTGTGTAACACTTGTAAATACTTTTTCCATCCGCACAATCAAATCCAAAATATGGTTGACAAATCTCTGGCAGTCACAGGACTCATAAATCCGCACCGATAGGAGGCCATGCTTGTGGATGTCATCCGATTTTTTTTTCAGAGAAAAAAACAACCATATATATATTATAATGTCGTGTCAAAAAGATTAATGACAATAGTTACAACTTTCAAAGAGTCTTTCAAAAATCGTAAAGTGTACCAATGCAAAAACATCATGGTTTCACATAAAAACAACTCAACACCAAAATCACAACAAAATAAAACAAGTCGACGTCTCAGATCATGAAACAAAAAACTGTCATGACTAGATAGAGCAAAAGTCCAAAACTTACGGCTACAAATACTGTATGAACTAGCAGACATAAAGGATCAAGAATCCCATTAGACAGAGAGACAATAAATACGAATGCTTAAAAGCATTCCATAACCCCCTCCGCAACCAGACCATCACTTGAGTATTCAGACCAGAAGAGCGAACCCGGCTCTAGCAGGAGGCCTGTTTAGAGAGGGTATACGCCACAGTATTGAATTCTCGATGAATATGGTTACAATCCAGGATCGGGAGAAAGTCCAACAAACATCTGACTTTAAAAATCCGATGAGTCAAGGGGAGAATCTGGAGGGAGGCTCTCTTCATGGCCTAATCGATGATAACTCTAGAGTCCCCTAGAATTTGTTGCAGGATCAATCCATGAGTCTTAGCAAAAAAAAGAAGACCCCATAGGGCCAAGAGTTCTGCTCTGGAATTTGTGCCACGTCCCACACCCATACGAAGTCTGAAAAAATGATGTCTATTCGAGAGGATCACCATCCTCGCACCATAATATCCCTTTTGCTCGGCACCATCAAAGAAGCCAACCATGGCACCAACGGACAGACAGGGCAAAGAAATAAAACGGGACCGCCTACGAGGCTTATCAACAACAAACATGACTTGGGCAGACAAAATCTGTTTAACAACCGAGTTGATCACAATAGCATGGCCCTGAAAGATGAAGGCATTTCTAGAGCACCAAAGGACCCACAGACACATCATAGTGCAATCCAGAGTAAGGACAAAGTGCTTCTCAATTGCCAAGAGAAAACCAGACAAGTCTGGACCATCCCACACCCAAGACACGTTAACAGAGCAGCAAACATGGTTCCAAACCGATCTAAAAACAGAACAAAAATAGAAGAGATGGTCCACGGTCTCTTCGTCCAGCAGACAAAAACAACAATGACTCGGGCCTTGAAACCCTCTATGTTGAAGACAGTCCCAGGTTAAAATTTTGTGTTTGAGAGCCAACCACACAAAGCATTTGATCTTCTTGGCCACCTTTTTTTTCCACAGTACCGTTGCCCACCACTCAGGCTGAAAGGAGAAATGCCTATGGAGTAATGAAACATAGGCAAGGCGCACAGTGACAACGCCATTCTGCAAATTACCAGGCCAAGTCATAGAATCCAAATCGGAGTTAAGAGTTATGCCAATCTCCTTCAACCGAGCAAGGAAAAATTCCCATTCCACAACAACTTGCCCATTCAGGCCCAAAGAGAAGGTCAACTTCCATCCCAAAAACTGAGAATCATTAAACAACGCCGCCTGCCTCAGAACAATAATATCTCGATCATGAAGATAAGTGAGAAGATCACCAGAGAAAGAAACATGAGCGAGCCCAACAATCCTGTCATGTCCAAGAGTGATAAAACTGCCCTTGCCAACCAACCAATGAAGCTCCCGCAAAATGCAAGGCATCGTCGAGTACAGACTGTTCCAAATCATGGAGGAGTGTCTGGATGAGGACAAAGGCTTTCGAAGCCACAAACGGATAGGAAGGCACTGCATATATTTCGACTTTAGGATAGAGCACCATAAATTTGTGCAAGTGAGCCCCCTCCACAGAGATTTTACGCAAAGGGAAATATTGAAAAGACCCAAGTGCTTGATACCCCAGCCTCCCCAAGAGACAGGCAAAGAAAGAGTCTGCCAATCAACCAGATGATATTTCCAAGAATTTTGAGCTCCACGCCAAAGAAAACTGAAAAAAGGCTTACGTAGGGACACTAATAGACAGACAGGGACTTTGAAGAGACCAAACCAGAAGACCAAAATAGACTGCAAAACAGAACTAAGTAGTGTCAGATGACCCCCAAGTGAGAGCCAATTTGAGGACCAACGACTGATACGGTGCTACACCTTCTTTAGTAGCCACTCCCAATCAATACGATTATAAGAGTTAGGTTTTAGAAAAAAACCCAAATAAGTAAAACCATCCTCAAGCCTACAACTGCGCACTGAGAGCACATCTTCAATAGAATTAACCGATATCGAATCCAAGGCAAAATGCCTCAAACAAGACTTAGAAAGGTTGATTGACATACCCAAAACATTGCAGAAGAGATCAATAATACCTTTGATGTAAAGCCATTCATTTACCGAGCCCTTACCAAAAATGATAACGTCATCAACAAAAAGCGTATGAGAGAGGGATATAGTCCCAGTAACCTTAACACCACAAATCTTGTTTTCCTCCTTAGCTTTCTTGAGTAGTAAACTCAGACCCTCAATGATAAGAAGAAACAGATAGGGGGATAATGGGCACCCATGACGTAAGCCTCAAGATCCTTTAAAGGAGTCTATGGGAGACCCATTTATCAGAACCGCGAAAGAGGCCGAGTGAACACAAGACATAATCCAATTAGAAAAAGGAACATGTATACCAATCCGTAACAGAATCAAATGCAGCATCGTTCTATCAACCTTATCATAGTTTTTCTCCAGATCGAGCTTTAAGACCATAGTAGAGAGTTTTTTGATTTTTATCGAATGGATGGTCTCCTGGACAATCCTAGCCGCGTCCAAAATCTATCGATTAGGAAGGAACCCAAACTGTTCCCCTGAAATAAACTGTCCCAAAGTCCCCTTCAATCTACCAGCAATAATCTTTCGGAATGAGAGTAAGGAAAGTGGAATTCAAATCATCAAGAATAAGACCAGCAGACCTGGAGTCCTCAACAGCCAAAACGATCTCAAGCCCCAGGAGCTCAAAAAAATGAAGAAAAAACTTCGAGGTCCATTCATCAGGACCCGAGCTTTTGTCACGAGCAAAGATCTTAAGAGTAGCTTCCACCTCAACAAGAGTAACCGGTCTCTCCAAAAACCATCCCTCCTCATCAGAAAACATGGTCGGATATAATTTGAGAACCTCCAATTGATTTCCAATGCATGCCGACTTCGGATCCTTATACAGACCAGAGAAATAAGAGACAGCTTTAGCTTTAATAGACACCAGATCCGACACAATAGAGCCTTCCACATTAACAGTCTCCCAGATAGAGTTTGTTAGACGGCGACGATTTGCATAGTTATGGAAATACTTAGTGTTTTTGTCCCCCGCCAATAACCAAAGAACACGACTCTTGAGCCTAAGGGATTCTTCCTTGAAAGATAAAATATCCAGCCTGCGTCTATACAAATCCTTCAACTTATCATTCATATCAGTGCACCGACCAAAGTACCTAGGTTTCTCCTCAAGGAGACGAATCTCTTCTTCAATAGAAAGCAACGAAGCCTCTCCCCTCTTCTTCTCCGCCCGATCCCAAGAGCGGACCACATCACAAAGTTTTGATAATTTGTAGTGTAAGGATTTGAAAGGAGAAAAGTGCCCAGGCACCTCTGAGTGAAATGAAGCCCACTGCGAAGAGATCAACAAATTGAAAGGCTCCATCGCCAGCCAAGCAGAATTAAACTTAAAAGGGTAGATAACTTTTTGCAATCCAAACTCCAGCTGGAGAACCATAGCTCTATGATCCGAAACCCCAGCCGAGTAGTGCCAATTGCAAAACCTACCAAACTTTTTGCACAAGACGTCGGACATAAACACCCTATCAAGGCGCTTAGCAATGCCCCCATCACTGCTCCGACCATTTGACCACGTAGGGAAGAGGACTCTAGGGACGATATCCACCAGAAGAGCACCATCAAAGAATTGAATAAAATAATTAGCCAACGAATCCATGGGTCGCCCCGCACCCCACACTTCATTGGTAGCCCAAGTAAAATTTAAGTCTCCAGCCAAAATCAGATTAGGGAGAGACAGAAGGCCCATAGCCTTTGCCCAATTCCAGAAGACCATTCTATCAGAGTAAGGCCCGTAAACATTAAGTAAATGTATCTGCTCCACAAAACCTTTAAGTTTGCCACACAATAAAATCCCAGCACAAGTATGAAATGCACATCAATCAACCAAAAGGGGGTTCCAGCCCACCATCGCGCCACCAGAAATCCCACAAGCACCAACCGCTGTCACGAGCCACCCAGGACGAAGCCCCAACATAAACTTACAAGCATCAATCTCAGACGACATAGTTTCTTGAAGGAAGACAATCATAGGACACACAGAATCAAAGAGTCATTTCACAGCAGCGCGTTTTGGGCCCCCGCCAAGACCCCGGATATTGAAGGATATCAAATTCATGGGGGAACCACCAAAGAGGCCACACATGCTCTAAGAGCCAAGGAAGTAGAGGACACAGATGCTATAGGAAGACCTCGGTCCGCAAGCATCGATAACTTAGGATTAATAAAAGCATTGTCACAAATAGCTCCTTTTGTGCTTCTCATATCCTTTGTGGACTTCTTTTTTTTCTGAACAGTAACAAAACCATGGTTGACAGATGACAAAGGGAGGATGTCCACCGAGGGTGACTCCACAAGAGAATAGACCGGGTTTGGGCTGAAAGAGGGACATGCCACAGGAGACAAGGAGGACAACCCACCACTCGAGAGTGGGAGTGAGATAGGAGAAAGATCCGAGACGGGCAAAGAAGAGATAACAATATGGAGGCCCTCATGTGGCCCCGGAGGAAAAGGAGGGAAGTCCAATGTGTAACAATCCCCAACATTGACTGTCACAGCAGGAAAACCACCATCCCCTAGGGAAGCAACACCAATCTCACCATGAGAGAAGGCAGGCAAACCTGACCCTGAAGGATCATCCAAAACCACAACCGAAGAATCTGCACGGCCGGACACGATAAGATGGGATAAAGAGTCCAAAATGACCTCCGCATCAATGAACTTCAATAAAAGAAGAACGCTAGAGTTGAACTTACCAAGGAAAGCCAAAGCTGAAGCTTCATCTAGAGGAATAGGAGAAGAGGGGTCCTTGACCAGATCCATCTGAATAGTTTGCTGAACTGGAGCAGTATCCACAGGCTGTCCCCGCGTAGGGAAAAGGAACTTCAAGTGGCCAGTCAACCTACAGAGGTGACATCTAAAAGCAACTTTTCAATAATCAAGATGTTGAACAAAAGAGCCCCCATCCCACTGGATATCCATCTCAGCTAGCAGCCCCTCCGAGACATCCATATCAACCAACATGCGAGGAGACGAGCGGTCAAAACCCAAAAGACAGTCATCCTCCATAAGAATAAAAGTGCCAAGCACATTCCCAGCCGTCATGAACCCCCAATGATTCTAGCATTGAATAGGAAAACCAGGGAGTAAAACCCACAAGTGACGACGAAGTGGATTTTCAACCCGAGGGTCGAAACCAACGTGCCAATGTTCGAGAACAAGTGAACCCCCGCCCACAATCCAATACTGAGATTCAATAACGTCTCTGTCCTCCACAGATAAAAACTGAAAAATCCCCCACCCATTTACCAACATTACTACCTTTGGAATAGAATTAATAACCGGCTTCCACACCACCCTAATCCACGACAAGATCTCCTGCCGGGACAGCTTTACATATTCAAAACGCTCGAGAAGGGCACATTGTGACAGTGCCACCACCATATCAATCGTGATATCACGCCCAAGTACACAGACCGGTCGCCTCTGCTTCACCTTCTCAAAGACCAACTTTTTATCCATAGAGCCATCAAAGGACCTACAGCCTGAGCCAAAACGACCAGTCAGCCCCGACTGTTGACCCTGGCCAGGATGAGCGTTCGAGGAAACATCATCGCTCTTAGGAGAAGTCACAGGTGGTGTACCCGACCTTTTAGAAACATGCACACGCACACCAGGATTTACGCGGGACCCCAAGCTCGGGGCAGCGGAGAGCGCTATCCTGGGGGGCCGGACCCACAAAGAAACCAGAGAAAGAGACAGACCCAAGTGGGGAAAATGACATGGCAAGATAGAAAACCCACAATACCCAACAAGCAATAAACAGAATGGACAGAAAAAACCTAGTTCCCACTTTTTTATTCAGGTTGGTACTAGGTCCGCCAAAGTAGTGGTCTTAACACCTGAGAGAATATATCGAGCCAGAGAAAGCGAGAAGGGCTAAAAAAAAAACCCCAAAAGTCAAAGGCACAGCATGAAGGAGCCCTTACCAAAGAGATTGACAATCGAAGGTCTCGACAAAAGACCAATCATACCTAGAGAAAGGAAGGTTCTTACCTAGAAAAAACCAACACCCCAAAAAAAACAAGCAGACCCAAGTGCCCCCAAACCCAAAAAAAGACAAAGAGACCAACGCCTACCAAGAAAGGGCAGAGGAAAGCGAACCACAAAAACCCAAAAACGACAGAATCAATGGTAGTAAGAAACCCCAGACCACCATGAAAAGAAAGAAGCCAAGACCAGGCGGAAGAAAGTTGCCCATCGCATTTGCTTCTTAGGGTTCCAATCCTAGGGTTCAGTGGCCCATCCGATATTTGATAGCACAAGCATGGGATGGTACCCGTCACTTTTACCCTATTGAGATACTAAATAAAACTAGCATACCCTCAAAGCGGGGAAATGAAGCATCGAAGAGAATTTCTATATGTTTTAAAAAATGAGAGAAAGTTGTGTGTAAATAATATAAGTTTATAAAATGAAATAAAATCTAGGAAAATAAGTGAAAATAAGTTACATCAAACTTCTAAATTGTCAAATAAGTGAAAATAAGTTTCCTCCAAAATACTTTTGTACATAAATTTTTTAAATTTGAAAACATTGGGTGAATAAGTCAATGTTTTATCCTCGATCCTTTGAATGCCAATGAAATCTTACAAAGCAAAAAAATCCAAAAATCCAAGGGGCATAGTTATAGGAGTTTTCAAAGTTTTAGGTAGCTTTAGAGAACCTTGAAATCCCTAGACGTAGAGGAACTATACCTTTGAAACTGAGACGCTTGGATGTGGAGAGACTATATCTTTGAAATTGAAACTTGAACTATGAGAGACATCAAAATTTCTACACATAATTATTTGTACAAACGACACCATTTTTCATGTCGACCATTTGCCTGGGTCCTCTTATAATCCCATGTATTGAAGATCATTGAATGACCAAATAAGGTTGACATGTGAATAAAATATTTTGTTTCAAGGTTTTAGCTTGTTGCTTAATTTTCATGACCTAATGGATGCAAAAGCCAACCTCCTTCTACACATATTGTAGCACAGGGGACACAAGTTTTGATAGACTTAACAATTCCATTAAATTTATTTTTACCTTTTCCCTTCACACATAATTACATGACCAAAACATACACGTAGATCCCAATAACACTTGATTGCATGCATGAAGGGTGGTTTTCCCTTTTTACTTGAAAAGAAGAAGGCTAATTGTTAGCTCTAGTATCCCATCATAACTTCATTCCGTTCAGTCTTTCTCACTTATAAAAATGCATTTATAAAATAAAGGATATCCAAATACCATCAATTATACTTTAAGCTTTTAACTCTCATTTATTATTATCCTTGAAAAACTTAAAATATAAATCCCTTTTCTTTTTCTTGAAACAATTTTCAATTACGTTTTGAAAAAAATTAAAATATAAATTCCGTGTCTTCTTGTTCAAACAAAATTTCATTTTGGTAAGAACCAACATATTTAATAAAACAATAAAAATAAGCTATGTTTGCTCAAATATTTTTGATTTGTGATTATAAAAAACAAGTTCTAAATGCAGAAGAAATCTTAATTTATCATGGATTTATAGTGATATGGAAAAGCTAAAAATACTGTGTTCATAGTATAGTTTAAAAGTTGAACTTCTCTTCCCTTGAATTTCCCTCTCTATGTTAGGTCAAGGTCACTGCTGCGAGATTGCGATTGCAATGCATTGGTCAAATGCATAGTCTGTATGCCACAAACACATTAAAGAAAGACATGACATAAGAGTTATTTAACCCTAAGATGTATGATATATTGTTGAGATGAGTGGATTGCAGTTGTTGCTCAACCATGAATCATGATATGTAGAATACATGTAAAATTAGTGGAGGCCACCTACATGTCAATTCACTTATACTTTAATTGTAATCAATGTCACCTTAACAAGGCTTACTTTAAATTACTTCTGTCACCTTAATGAGTCTTTTGGTTTTTTAATTAGTGAGGCAACGAGAAGGTCCGTGATTACATTAAATGACTTAAGTGATTGAGTTGAGACATTGTACACAGAGCATGACTTCTGTAGTTGACATGACACGTTGCATTATTTATTTGGTTGAGGTGACATGTTGACAGTTATCCTTACACATGGTGTGCCCTTTTGAATCAATTTAACACTTCCTTCCTCAAGCGCCTTTGATGTCATTTCCATTGCCTTCCATTTCTCTACTTGCTGCGACTTACATAAGGTATCAATATTTGTTTACCCTTCTTCTCAGTTGTCTTCCATCATCATGAGTAACGAAAGTGTAGCAAGTTTATTCACGAGGCTTCCAAATATTGTAGTATGCTATATCCTTTCTAAGTTTCCTATTAAACAGGATATCAGATGCTTCGTTCTTTCTCACAGATGGAGATTTCTCTACACCCAAATTACCCAACTCACCATCTTTCCCCCACACCTCCTTAATGATGATGATCAGGAGGTCAGGTTAAAGTGTTTCAAAGTGGATTCGCTCGTAAATGCAAGACTAGAGAATATAATATGCAACATTATGCTAATGCATTCTTCAGACCTGGAATCTTTTCGCCTTTACGATGATTTCAAATTTAGATGCCAAAACGTATGAAAATGGGTGAGGATTGTAGCGCAGAAGAATGCCCAACACATCATTGTGGACCATTACAATTACACATCAGGTGAGTACCCGCCACCTGCCATTTTTTGTTGTACTAATCTAAGAACACTCAAACTAGCCCACTAGTAACTCTCTCCCTCCTTTTGACCCATTTTGATGCTTTCGCCATCTCAATACTTGCATTTTCCAGTCAATATCTTTGACATATGACTATTTAGCTCGCTTTATTTCTCATTTCCCGCTTCTGTAAAAACTCAAGACCTAGACGAATGTGTTGGATTGAGGAAGCCTATTATCTCCTCTCTCACCATTGCACATTTATGTGTAACAACTTTCTATGGTTATCAATTAACTGTGAACTGCCAGAATCTTATAACTCTGAAGACACGTTCACATATAAAGGATCTAAAAGTCAATGGGGTCACTGTTTTATGAGCTTTCTCATGTAATTGTTGAACTCAAAATGGAATGTGGAAGTAATTTAATTGGACTGACATTTAGTTCAAATTGGGACATACATGATTTTCCAGCAAAAATTTTTGCAGAGATAATCCGTAGCTTCAAATCATTAAAGAATCTTGATATACATATTCCAAATATTTTTCTTCTTCTCAACTTGTTGGAAGAACTTCCTATTCTTGAAAGACTACATATACGTAAAATGTGTTTCTCTGTAAGCAATCATTTTTGTAATACCAAGATTATTTTTGTAATATCAAGATTATATATTTTTGTAATATGAATAGTATTTTTTCTTTTCTTGGGGAGGGTTTATTTTTATGGCGGCGAGATGACGAGTTATATATCTTTTCTATGCAGGGATTAACAAGAGAAGGAATACCAAGGTCTCTAGGCTATCAGCTTTCTTATCTTCGCATATTAAAGGTAGATACGGAGGGATACAATGAGAGGGAAATCCATGCAAGTCGAAGGATCCCCTTATTCCCTAACCACTATCAGATGATGCAGGATAGACAACTGAGCTTCTCTAACCTCTCCGTTACAAAAAGATTCGAGGGGAATAAATTGGTGATGGAGCTTCTCTAACCTCTCCAACACAACAATAGAACAATTATAAATAGAACTTCGAATGATTATGAATAGTCGCGCAACCTTGCTAGTAGTTGTGGAATGCAAGATACACAATTGATTAGTAGCAATTGATGACAGACGCGAGATAAATTAAGTTATTTTGGGCAGCGGTCTAATCAAATATTTTGAAATCTGGCCAGCTGGCACATAATTTGTGTCGCGGTGAAATAATAAGTGGTGTAACCAAAAGCATTTAAGCCATGGATAGGGGTAGGCTCCTCATAGGCCGTCAACAGACGACGAAAGCTGGAGGAGGTCGTCCCCTTAATAACACCTTGGGTGTAATTATTAATATGGTTGTTGCTATTTATATTAATTAGTTGAGGAGTGGTTATAGTCATTTTTTTAATTAAATAGTATTTGTTTTTTGTTTATATTGATTAATTTAGTGTTTACATTATACCATAAATTTATAACTATAACTATTTGGTGATTAGTTTAATGTTTAGCCATTGTTTAACATTAGGCATTGAAACAAAACTAAGTGGCCACATCCTTTAGCCATTGCCCCAATTGGCCATTAGCCTCCTCTTGACTTATGGCTCTGCAAGTTATATTACTTATCATTATACCTATAGCTGTTTATATATTAGAATTTGTGGTGAACTAACATCTATGCTTTTCCTATAATATCAGACAAGTGTACTGTCCACATTGATTTTATGACAGTCATTCAAAATTTGAAATAAACAATTAAAAATAAAATAAAATAACTATAAAATAAAATAAAATAACTATAAAATAAAATAAAATAACTAATAACAAATGCATAAATAAGTTGCAGATGAATCATAGATAAGTGCCTTTCATATGATGCATAAATAACATGCTTTTAACCCAAAAAAAAAATGATAACCTATAACTTATCCATCTTGACCAGCGTGTCATTTATTTTAACATCTACTATAATAAATTTATAACTTATCCATCTTGACCAGCGTGTCATTTATTTTAACATCTACTATAATAAATTATATATTTACCTCTAATTCATTCAGCTTCAGAATAAATTTTTAGCCTTAGCGTTAGCGTTCAAAATTTAACCCTTCATAGCTCTTCCTTTCAAAGGTTTCTAGCCCTTCCCAGAAATGTAAAGTTAAAATTGTCCTTCAAAAAAAATTTAAAATTTGAATTTTACCGGTCCAATAAAGAAGGGCATAATTTATATCAACATTTCAAAAGAAGTACAACTTTTGAAATTATACATCCATATAAATTTCTCTTCTTTTTACATCCCCTTCTCTTTAAATCCTCATCTCATATTCATAACTAAGGATTATTATGCCTGCACATCCTCACCTTATAATACGAATTGGGTCAAGGCCCAAAGACAACCATAAAATATTAAATGTGTCAAGATGCAAAAAGTAAGATCCAACTATAAGTCTTACATTAAATTTATCTTATAAGTCTTTAATTAACAATATCAACTGATATTTGACACATTGGATGGTTATGACCTTCTTATCACTCCTTACCAATGTGATTGCAAGGCATTCTTTGAAGGTGAAGTTCATAATTTTATGTCTTCTTCCTCATTATCATGCCTTTTGGTAAGACAATACAGAGGGTAGTGGCCTGCATCAACATGGAAAATGTTTTAGGAATAGAGGTTGTACACATTAATTGTTTTCATTAAATAATTTAAATTCCTACCAAGGACTATCGATTCAGTGAACCGTGGACTGGTACAAAACACAACAAATTTTAGAACCCCAAGCACTTAATTACACACACATATAACTTTCTCAAATCTAGCCATTAATAAACTTATTTTGGTATTCTGGTTCAATTTAAAAGGAGTGTTGAGACTTATACATACAGTGAGTTGCAAGGATTCAGTAGACTTAGGCCCCTCCATCACATACATGTATACTTTCACAACATATATTTATTTTTTGTATCTTTTTTGGGTGAAAAGGTTTGGCTAATTTATACTTGTCAATTAAAGGAAAATTATTTTTATATCCCTTCATCTGTGAAGGGCTGAGAGAATAAATGCCTTCCCATTGAAGTTAAGACCCACCTTTCAAATTTTATCACTGCGTGTTATGATATAATTCGTGGGAGTCAACATATTGTTGATTTACAGTATTTCAGTGCGACTAATTTAATCCTAAGCTGTCATTATAGAAAAGTATTGACTGCAATTAACTTTCAACTTCAATTGGTTTTGTCTCGATTTGATTTTGATGCAACTATATGGCTGCTGTGCCTATTCTTCCTCTTCTTGAAGTTCACCTTTGGTAGTGCAGGTTCGGTTCGTGTTCTTAATACCGTCCTTGTCATTGAATCTTTCAGGGTGAAGCAGATCATTGCACGTGATTATGGCCTCCTCCACTGTGAAAAACAACCATTTCTCTTCGAGAGAATTCATAAATTTCGACTTGTGCAGCTTATGTATTATTTTTTTTTTTTCTAACCAGGAATCATGCACCTTGTACATAGCGAAGCTAAAGTTGGAGTAGATCACTGAGTCCACGAATAGTAGCAGTAAACCTGGACCAGGGCAGAACTGTCTTTGTGGTTGCAGGAGGCATTAAAGGACGACAGCCCTCAAGAGAATACTACAGTCCCCGGCTAGGAAAGTAACCTGGACTTCCAACGAGTCAGCCAGAAGCCCCACCGCTTGGCTCACAAACTCAATTCCTCCCATGAAATTTAAACATTAAAACTTATGAAGACCAAACCCCACAAAAACCAATTGATCTACATAGCTGGATATTGATTCCGCTAGTGTCCATCCTCGTCACAGCTAGTAATCAATGGCAGACCTTAATTAGTATATGGATAGCTAACTCAGTCTGTTCAAATCAAAATCAATGTCGATAGAGAAAATACTCACGGCCCAGTATGAGAAATGCCTGGAACTTTGATGGCATGAGGTATTGATGGCGAAAAAAAATTGGCCCAATCGATGCGCACTATGAGAATGCCTGGAACTTTGATGGCATGAGGTATTGATCTATGCGTCTATATACAGAATGTTTTTCAGAACTGCGGTATGAGGTCTTATGATGTGCATCAATAATCTTTTATTTTGACCATGGGAACAGCAACCTCTCAAGGGTATATCCAACAGCTTGCAAGCCAGATATACCAGAAACTTGTGACTTAGCAAAGGCCGAGACGTCTCGGTGGGGTCACCTACCCTTCTAGCCTTGCCACAGCAAGTCATATATGACCAACCCTACCCCGCCAGTTTTGAACCTTCATTGTAATGGAATGGAAGAGGCTGTCTCCTTAATAACACCTTAGGTGTAATAATTCATTTCCCCGAATACTAACTTTGGAAAGAAAAAAAGGGACAAATTTTAAGCTCCAAGAAGTTGATTTTAAGCTTTCAACACACTAAGTTAGTTCTATGTTTTTAGTCCATTAGAGACGGTTAACCAGGGAATCCATAATCATGAAAAACAGGTTGGGGATGGCAAAAAATTCATTCAATTTGTTGGGATGGTCGAGTATGTCTCTATTCAAAGAAATCAAGGCAACTGGTTCAGATTTCTACAAGCTCCACTAACAAAGAAAAAATCAATGACTGAGAGGATTAGCTTAACATTTTTCCAATTTTTTACAATATGTAACAACCCTATTACTTAAAAAAATGTAAGGTTATATAATCTTTGGTTAAAAAGTTATCAGGGTTATTATTATAGGAATTAGGTCATAAAAGAAGTAACTACTTTATAACTTAAAAATGTTAAGGTCATATAATCTTTAGTTAAAAAGTTATCATGGTTATTATTATGAGAATTAGATCATAAAATCTTTTGCGACATCTTTTTATTTACGGAGTTGGTTAATCTCTAGACCAATTCAATCTTTTCAGGAGTTTGGTCACACAATTTGTTGTTGAAAATGAGATTTTCAGTGTTAAAATTGCAATTTTTATTGCAAAAATAGATTTAGGACCCTCGATTACCCTTGGGGCACCCAGATTATGCAATTGCAATAACTGAAACTACCCTTTGAACAATTTCCCCAAGATTTTAGCCAAAAAAATCGTCTGATTTTTAGTGCAAATGGTCTAGAGATCAACTTACTCCGTTTTTCACTACTCAAATTTCATTTTTAATTGTAAAAGAAATGCATTCCCTCAAATTGAAATCGAAGATTTTAAAATTTCCAAAAAGAACAATATTTAAGTTCATTGCATCTCAGAGTTCTAAAAGTATTTAAGAATGCTAAACTTATCTATATATTATAAAGAAAAATTTAAACAATATAAAATTTAAATTTATTAAAAAATAATTAAAAAATTCTATCAAAAATTGGTGAACAAACAAAATCTTTGAATTTTAAAACAAATTCGAAGTGTTTGTGGTCCTTTATAAAATAGGACAAACAAACTCACAATTTGATCGAAGAACATTGCTTTACAAAGGAGGGGGCTCTTAGAAGGCCTAGATCTTCAAAAATTCGCCAAAGCTTTGTCCTACGTGTTCGACAAAAGACAAAAAAAATGGACATGGAAAAGGAATTGAAGATGGCAAATAAGTTGATTAAGAGATAAAAAAATTCCTAATCTTAAGTATGAAAGATAGAATTTTAAATGAGATATAAGTACGGATTAGGAAGCTAGATGTACTTGCAAAAATGATTTTTTTTTGAGAATCTAGATCTAGTCTTTGATTTTTTTTTGATAATCTAGATCTAGTCTTTAACAAAGCATGCATACTTAAAATAAAATAGTTTTTGATGTTCTTGTAAAGGAACGTACTTAGTTTAAGCATGAAATATAGTAATCAAAGAAGATCGAAAATATACTAGAAAGAGGGAGATATGGAAAAGAGGCCAAGCACGAATTTCTAGGTCTATGGAGTCTACTGGTGGGAAGCAGAGGGACTATGTCCTCTTGAGAATGATGAAAAAAATGGAGGAAGTAGCCGAGCTCAACCACCTCATTAGACTAAGAAACTTGGATGTCTAACAAGGCTTACAAGAAGGGTATTAGATCTGGTACTTCCCACACAAAAGGTTAGAATAACATGCAATATAACCAAAGATAACATGTGAATCCTAAGTCTATTAAGCATAAAAATAAATAAATGAACTAAAATCAAATCATTCATCCTATGAATTGATAACAATTTTCCAAAGGCCAGATAGATAGCCACAAGAAGAAAAGTAAATTAACTACACAGTTACCTCATACCATGACAATGCATCCACACACAAAGAAGCTACACACCATGGACCTCCAAAGTATTTATATTCAATAAACAAATATTATAAACTAGATCAAAGCTTAAGGAGAGGATCCACACTCCAACCATCCGAAGAATGAGAGAAAACTTTGCTTAAATAAGAAAATAGGGCACAATTCCAAAGGAGGGTGAATTGGATAAGTGGAGAAAGAGTTGAATGATGATTGAGTTAATTAAAAGAGCATTGGAGTTAACTAATGGAGGTGGGGTCCACCTCACAAGAGGTTGGTCACCCATGCTCTCATCACTTTCCAACTCTCCCAGAGAAATGCGCCCCCTCTTCTTAAGATCTTTAACAAGATGCTAAGGTTGAATTAAATCCATCCAACTTCACTTCTACTCTCAATCAGGTTTCCACCACTACAGAAGACTGAATGATATATTAAAACATGTCCCCAACATGTTTCCCTAATTTATGGGATGTCGATTTTCCCATTTATTTGGCATTTTATTCATTTTTTCAAGAGAAAATGAAATTAAGTGATTAAAATCACTAATTTCACTCTCAAAGTGGGTACATGTTTAAAGTGGGCGCTATGAGTTAGAAATCGAGAACCCCCATGCTACATTATGCCTCCTAGTACCACTTTTTAAATTTATTCAACTTTTACATTTAAAGTATCTCGTTTTATGAGAAATTTTTTACTAACTAAAAAAGTTAAAAAATACTAAGGGGGACTTAACATATGTCCACAATACTCTAGGTGAATGAATAACATGGTAATATACATCATGCACTAGGATTTAATAAGCCCCTTAGGAATAACCACTAGGACAATTACTTCAGCTTTGGAGGATTGAGTTAAAAACTTAAAGATTATAAGTTGTTGAAAAGAAAGATATAATTAACAAGTAAAAAAACACTCTAGAGAAATGTATGAGTGACCAAGTCTTAGGAAGGCCAATCCTTTTAGAAAGATTCATCATGCTACGCCATTTTATTATAACTCCCCCATAGGGGTATGGAACACGTGTGAAAGAAAATGGGCCAAAATGGTTGACTGGACTTTTGAACTTTGAATTTTGAACAAGTTAATGTTTAATTTTTGTCGGCTCAGCTGCAAGTCCATCCAAGTGAAACTTAGGGGGTAACCGAGCTCATGAAGGATAAATGTTGAAAATTAAAGTAGTACATTTTATCTAATTTATGTAATGTACTTATCTCTAGTACCACAATCCAAAGTTCTTGGATCTATGCCCAACACATAGAAAATCAGGCCAAAGTGTTTGTCAAAATTTAACAACACCCAACTTACCTTGATTTCTATGCATGGGACAACCTTTACACACACAACAAATCAATCTTGATTTTTGTTCTCACACTCGGGAACATATAATACAAACTGTACAGAATTATCAGCTACAACCACCTTCAAAATGCATGCTAATACTAAGCCTCGATTTCTATGCCAATCATTGACCATACAGTATGCAACAATTCTACTGTACGAACCATTAAATGATATTGTAAATATTATAAATTAATGCTAAGAATTCATTGGGATTTGTGCCACCAATATCTCTTGGGACATGCACCCTCACTACTGTATACAATTTTTTTTTCTCTTCTTCAAGATCTCCTCTAAAAAATGCTCTCACCCACAATTGTGTCTAAACTCTCCTAGAATTCTCTTTTTATTATTGGAGAGAATGACTTTGTCACTTCATCTTCTAAGTGACTTTGTCTCTTCATCTTCCAAATGACTTTGTCTCTTCATCTTCAAATTGAATGGATGAGATAAATTACACTATATGTATTCAATTTTTTTATTCACTAATTTGATAAAAATTCACATTAACTTTATAACACTAAGGTTAATGTCTACTAAAGTCACTTAGGTCCTTTCTACATGCCTAGACGCCAAGCCTATGTGGAAGACCTCCTGAGCTACAAAATCTAAAATTTTTAGACCAAGGTCACTTGCCTAGTTATATGGTTTAATAAAACTTTGTTTTACGCTTGGAAAAATTCCACATTATCATAACACAAAAATCCTCCATGGAATCATGTTTATTAGTATCACATCATAGGAAAGGAGCAAGTAAATATCCAAACACCTATCATTACAATTTTTTTTTGTCTTCCATGCTGCGTACTTTTTTTATCTGCATTGTTTTCATCCTTTATGTCAAATAAGAAGGTGCTTTCTCTCTCTTTAAACATGAAACATGGTACCACTACTTTTAAACAAATTACAACTCAATGCATCATTCTCCACGGAGATTGGGAATTAAAAATAACTTAGAAGGAATTATAGACTTCTGTTGATGTATGTCTTGAACAATCCTTTCAAGTATGTGCATATGGCCTATCAATATCTTATCCTTTGAGTCCTTCACCCATTTGATCTCCATGGGTTTTCCTTTTCCTTTTCTTTCTTGACTACCAGGATTTGCTAGTATTGATCACGTCTATTTTTTTTTAATTTGTTTTCATTAAGCTATTTTCTAATCAACACCTTGGACTTTGTAATATTTTCAAGCTAGCGAGCATGGTATCAAAGAAATGTTTTCTATGATAGACCTTTAAGGGATGATTTTTGACAATAAAAAGAATGCTCCTTGAAGAACCAAATTTAAAAGGTGCAAGGTCTCATACTAGCTTTTAACATTGTAATTTGTGTTGAAATATTGTAACTTCGAAGAATATTCTATATGTATCTTTTTTGTGGTCCCCAATGGTCCTACCAGGAGAACCACTTGTATTACTTTGTACCCCGATGCTTCTAATTAGAAGAACTAATAAGAGTCATGAGGTAGTCCCCTCTAATTCTAAAGGTGGGTCATTAGCACCCCAGTGTGGTTACTTGAGCCTACATGTGTAACTCGATCCTACATGATTTAACTTGATCCTACATGTCGGATGAGTTAATTAAAGTGAACGAATGAATATAAATAGAGGTGTAGCACTCCTCATTTGGAGCACACACACTCACTTGTGTAGCGCACTAGTGAAGGAGAGAAGTAGCTGGAGAAGGAGGAGGATCAGGCTTTTGATCTCCTTGTTGGTTTTACCTTTTATCTTTTTGGGGCATCTATATTGAGGAATATTTTGCTGGGTTTTTCCCTTTAGGGTTTTCCCAGGATAAATCCGTGTTGTTCTTGTGATACTATTTCTTTCAGTGATCCTGTTTATATGCTTTTGTTATGAAAATGAAATGAAATACTGATGTTTTAGCTAAGCATATGAAAATTTAACATGGTATCAGAGCTAACCTGAACATGATAGCTTTCACAAGGTGAAATAGCTCTCTCTCTCTCCCCAGAAGAAAGTAGGGTTTTTGGGAAAATTTTTGAGTCTCGAAAAACTACTTTCATAGAAAGTTGTGCCCTCCCAGAGCGCATCTTTTGAGCCTAGAATCAAGTTTTTTGGATGTGTGAGTCTCTGGAAAAGTCAAACCCTAGTTTGACAGCTGCACCAGAAAATTGTTGAACCAGAAAACTACAGAAGTTGAATCTTGCAAGTCTGATTTGGAAGGTGAAGAATTGAGATCTCCAGAATCCAATCACATCAGTCAACTCACCTCATCCAAGCGCATCTCTTGGTAAGGTCAGTTTCTCATTCCACAAAATTTCAATTTTTTGTGATCTTCTGACAAGATGGCCCCAAGCACTAAGCTTGAGGACAAGCTAGAAGGCATAGATAATTTCCGAGCATGGAAATATAGGATTGGTCTCATTCTCCAAGAGAATGATCTTGATAAGTATGTCAAAGAAGAAGTGTCAGAACCTAAAGAAGCTGAAGCCAAGGAGAAGCACAAAAAGGTTATGATTAGGGCACAAAGGATTATTGCTGACTCCATCAAGGATCACTTGATTCCTCAAGTGTCATCCAAGAAGACTCCAAAATAAATGTATGATGCGCTTTCCAGAATGTATGAGGGAAGAAACATCAACAAGAAGATGAATCTAAGAGCTCAACTGAAGAGCACCAAGATGAGTCATGGAGAATCCATCCAAGACTACTTCACAAGGGTTTCTCAAATCAAAGAGCAACTAGAAGCTATTGGAGATAATATTGATGAAGATGAAATGGTTATGTCTGCTCTCAATGGTCTCACTAGACCATGGGAGTCCTTTATTCAGATGATGTGTGCCAGAAAAGAAAGCATGAAGTTTGATGTTGTATGGGAAGATTGCATTCAAGAGGAGACTAGAGTGGCAAATAGAGAAGCCTTACTAAAAGAAGATGATCAAGCCCTAGCCACTCACACCAAAAGAAGAAGAGGCCAATCTAATTTCAAGAGAAGAAATTTCAAGGAGTCTCAACCTCCCAGAAGAATTCAAAGGGTAAGAGAAATACCTCCCATTAGAGACTATTCTGATTTTGAATGTTTTCATTGTAACAAGATAGGACACATTGCCCAAAATTGTCCTATGAAGAGGCAAGAATATAGGAAGAGGATCAACAACAACAAAAGACATCATGCTCATCTAGTAGAAGATGAAGATGAAAAAGAAGAAGAAGAAGGACCTCAAAGAAAACAAGCAAGAGAAGAAGATGCAGAAGAGTATGTGCTATTCTATGCACTCTCTGGATCTATAACTCCTGGAGAAGACACTTGGCTTATTGATAGTGGTGCTTCAAAGCACATGACGAGACAAAAGAAAACTCTGTCCAAACTTGAAGAAAAGAGTTCTCCTCAAAAAGTATCCCTAGGAGATGACTATCAATATCCGATCAAAGGAGTTGGTGAAGCAAGATACAAACTTGATTCAGGTAATCCCCTAAAGATGAAAGATGTATTATATGTACCTGGTCTAAAGAAGAATTTACTTTCTATCTCAGATTTAGATAAGAAAGGATTCAGAGTTGCTTTCATAGATGGCCAAGTACTCATGTGGCCCAAAGGAAAGAATATTGAAGATGCAATCATTATTAGTGAAGAAGAAGGAGGCTTGTATAAACTCAAGGGGCACTCAGAAACAACCCTTGTGCATGAGTCCACTGACCCTAGTGAACTATGGCATATAAGGCTTTCCCACATTAATTACAAGGCTCTAGCTCATGTGAACAAAGTAGTGATGGGATTACCAAACATGAAGATCAAGCACAAAGGCATTTGCAAAGGATGTGCAAAGGGAAAGAACATCAAGAATCCATTTCCTAAAAGTGAAACTAAAACAAAAGGTACGTTGGAATTGATTCATTCAGATGTTTGTGGTCCAATGCCTTCTACATCCTTAAGTGGCTTTGAATACTACATCACATTTATTGATGATTTTTCAAGAAAGACTTGGATATACTTATTGAAAGTAAAGAGTGAAGTGTTTGAGAAATTCATGGAGTTCAAAGCCTTGATAGAGAATCTTTCAAACAAGAAAATAAAGACACTCCATTCAGACAATGGAGGAGAGTATATCTCAAAAGAGTTTGAGGCCTTTTGCAAAGATGCTGGAATCAAGAGGGAGCTAACCATTCCCTACAATCCTTAGCAGAATGGGGTTGTAGAAAGAAAGAACAGAACCATCATGGAGGTAGTGAAGACAATGATATATGATCAAGATCTTCTAATGCATCTATGAGCAGAAGCAGCAAGAACTGTTGTGTATGTACATAATAGAATATCTCATAGTGCTCTTGGGTTCAAGACTCCAGAAGAGATGTTCACGGGAAAGAAGCCTGAGGTAAGTCACCTCAAGATTTTTGGTTGTCCAGTATATATTCATATACCAAAAGAGAAAGGAACCAAGTTAGACCCTTCTGGAAAGAAGGGGATATTTGTTGGATATTGTGAAGTATCCAAAGCATTCATAATTTACATTCCTAGATTCCATCATATGGAAATCAGTCAAGATGTGACATTCAATGAAGAGGCGGCCCTCAAGAAATCCAGGAAGTGCCAACATGAAGAAGTATATGAAGAAGAGACACCTCCCAGAAATGAAGAAACTACATGTCTCCCTGAAGATGAAGCTCCTGAATAACATGACATGGCAGAACCTCAAGAACCTCCTATAATGGAAATATCAAGAAAGAGAAAGCTTGCTTGGACAAGAGAAATTATACGAGAGGCAGAAAGATATGGAGCTCTTGAAGGCTCCACAAGGGAAAGAAAGAAACCTAAGACTTTCTCCAACTATGTAGCCTTGATGTGTGATCTTGTAGATCAAGAACCTACAAACTACAAAGAAGCGGTACAGAAGAAAGAATGGAAATAAGCAATGACTGAAGAATACCAGTCAATAATGAAGAATGATGTGTGGGACATAGTTCCCAAACCAGAAGGAAAGAGTATACTATCCTCCAAATGGATATTCAAAATAAAGCATGCAGCTGTCGGAAGTATCGAGAAGTATAAAGCAAGATTTGTGGCCAGAGGTTTCTCTCAGAAAGAGGGAATTGATTATGAAGAGACATTTGCCCCAATAGCATGGTATACTTTGATTAGAGCTATCATGGCACTTGCATCCATGATGAAGTGGGACTTACACCAGATGGATGTGAAAACAGCTTTTCTGAATGGTGTGATTGAAGAAGAAGTATACATAGAACAACCACAAGGATTTGAAGTTGAAGATAGACATACTCACGTATGCAAGTTGAAGAAGGCCTTGTATGGTCTTAAACAAGCCCCTCGAGCTTGGTATGAAAGGATAGACAATTTCTTGTCAATTATGGACTTTACCAAGAGTAAAGCTGATCCTAACCTTTATCTCAAGGTTGTAGAAGATGAACTTGTCATCCTATTATTATATTTGGATGACTTATTCTTGATAGGGAATGAGAAACAGATCATGGAAAGCAAGAAGAAAATAGTAGAATAATTTGAGATGAAAGACCTTGGGTTAATGCATTATTTCCTAGGTCTGGAAGTATGGCAAAGTTCAGAAGGAATCTTTCTCAACCAGGGAAAGTATGTGGTAGAGATATTGAAGAGATTCAATATGTTGGAATGCAAATCTATGGCCACAACCATGGACTCCAACTTGAAGTTGTTAGCTGATGACTCATCAGAGTTAGTGGATGTGACTCATTATAGACAGATCATTGGGTCATTGATGTACTTAACAAATACCAGACCAGACATTTGTTTTGTTGTCAACACCTTAAGTCAATATCTTGTTCAACCAAGACGGGTTCACCTAGTAGCTGCAAAACATGTGATGAGATATCTGAAAGGGACTATAGACCTTGGTCTATACTATGATGGTAGCCATGAGTATAGATTGTATGGCTACACAGATGTAGATTGGGCTGGAAGTATCTCAGATAGGAAAAGCACATCAGGTGGATGTTATAGTCTGGGATCTACTATGATTTCATGGTTTAGTAGAAAGCAGTCTAGTGTTGCTCTAAGTACAGCCAAAGCAGAATATATAGCAGCTTGCTCTGCTAGTTGTGAAGCCATATGGCTTCGGAAACTGATGTTAGGATTATTCAACCTAGAGTTGGACACTACCATGATTCTATGTGACAACCAAAGTTGTATAAAGATGACAGAGAACCCTGTGTTCCACGACAGATTAAAGCACATAGAAATCAGTTATTTCTACATTCGATATATGATGCAGAAAGGAGCCATAAAGCTCCAGTATGTGAGTACTGATGAACAAGTTGCTGATGTATTGAAAAGGCCTCTATCTCGAATAAAGTTCGAACACTTTCAAGACAAGCTTGGTGTAGTTCAGAAAGACCTTCCCCGAAAGGGGGAGTAGTGATGTTGCAGTGGGCTTGTATCATCCCTAGGAACTTTCCCTAAAGTGATCCGGAGACCTCGGTCATCGAGAATAAAGAGGGATTGTATCATCCTGGGACATATGTCCAGAAGTGATCCAGTGACCTTGGTCATCGAGAATGTGGCAATATTGTATCATCCTTGAACTTCGGTTCAAAACGGATCCGGTGAACTTCGGTCATCAAGAAGGTGGCAGGATTGTATCATCCTTGAACTTCGGTTCAGAACGGATCCGGTGAACTTCAGTCATCGAGAAGGTGCCAGGATTGTATCATCCTTGAATTTCGGTTCAGAATGGATCCGGTGAACTTTGGTCATCGAGAAGGTGGCAAGATTGTATCATCCTTGAACTTCGTTTCATAACGGATCCCATGAACTTCAGTCATCGAGAAGGTGGCAGGATTGTATCATCCTTGAACTTCGGTTCATAATGGATCCGGTGAACTTCGGTCATTGAGAAGATGGCAGGATTGTATCATCCTTGGAATTCGGTTCAGAATGGATTCGGTGAACTTCGGTCATCGAGAAGGTGGCAGGATTGTATCATCCTTGGACTTCGGTTTAGAATGGATCCAGTGAACTTCGGTCATCGAGAAGGTGGTAGGATTGCATCATCCCTGGACTTTAAGTCCAAAATAGATCCAAAGACTTATTTGTCTTTGTACTATGATTTGCAGGTTGTTGCTGCTAATGATGATGTTTCTAATTGAAAGATCAGAGTGTGATGATGATGATGTTTCTGATTGAAAGATCAGAGTATTTTTATGATGATTTTTTGATGATGATTTGATGATGATGTTTCTGATCGAAAGATCAGAGTGGTTTGATGATGATGTTTTTTGATTGAAAGATCAGAGTATGATGATGATGATGTTGCTACTGAAGTTGTTGCTGATCGAAAGGTCAAAGTGTTGAATATGTTGTTGTTAATCGAAAGGTCAAAGTGTTGAAGTTATTGCTAATCAAAAGGTTAAAGTGTTGAATATGTTGTTGCTGATTGAAAGGTCAAAGTGCTGAAGATGTTGCTGATCGAAGCAGTCAAAGTATTGATGATGTTGAAGACTAAAGATTGAAGATGAAGACTACATGATGTTGAAAAGCTTCCAATGATTTATAGATGTGTTACCCTAATGATGTTGATGATGTCCTCTATTTCTCTCCTATCATTGTTGTTGTTGATGTTGTTGTAGAATACCCTTCTCATTAAGGGGGAGTGTTGAAATATTGTAACTTCAAAGAATATTCTATATGTATCTTTTTTGTGGTCCCTGATGGTCCTACCGAGAAAAACACCTGTATTAATTTGTACCTCGATGCTTCTAATCAGAAGAACTAATAAGAGTCATGAGGTAGTCCCCTCTAATTGTAAAGGTGGGTCATTAGCACCCCAGTGTGGTTACTTGAGCCTACATGTGTAACTCGAGCCTACATGATTTAACTTGAGCCTACATGTCAGATGAGTTAATTAAAGTGAACGGATGAATATAAATAGAGGTGTAGTGCTCCTCATTTGGAGCACACACACTCACTTGTGTAGTGTACTAGTGAAGGAGAGAAGTAACTGGAGAAGGAGGAGGATCAGGCTCTTGATCTCCTTGTTGGTTTTACCTTTTATCTTTTTGGGGCATCTATATTGAGGAAGCTTTTGTTGGGTTTTCCCAAGATAAATCTGCGTTGTTCTTGTGATACTGTTTCTTTCAGTGATCCTGTTTATATGCTTTTGTTATGAAAATGAAATGAAATACTGATGTTTTAGCTAAGCATATGAAAATTTAACAATTTGGAGTTATGCTAGGAGGTCACCAAAGGAATCATAGTTTCAATATTGCAACACTATGTAAGTTTGTACTTTTCCATATAGATTTCTATGGATTCCAATTCATTATCCTTGTAGACTTCATGTAATGAACAACTATATGCCTTTATGGGATGAGGTAGCCTTATTACTAACAATATAACTTTGAAACTAGATTAGATGAGGACATGAAACTAACACAACATTCTACAATGTTATGTTCATTTGTTATTCCAATAATTTATCTAACCTCGTTTCATTATTCTGAATGGTTCAGTGACTCGGCGGACTAAGTTGGAGGAGACACTTGATTTGTTCTTGTTTAGAGGTAGAAACTATTTCAGATTAACTTTTTGTAGTGTGTATACAGGTTTATTTTAAAGTTCAATCTACAAATTTTTTATCAGGTTTTGTGTTTGAAATAATTTTTGATTCAATATATGTTATCCTATGAATTCAATAACGATGAGATTCAAAGCCCGCACAGGTGTGGCTCATTGGAGATTCACTTGATATGAAGTCACATGTTGTAAGGGAGGTCACGAGTTCAAATCACACCCTGGATTACCCATGTCCCATGCTTGTAGGTGGTTGTGGGGAACCTAGGGGTATAGTGGTAGCGGGAATGGATCCCTAGACCTTGTGTCACGCGAGTACCTGCCTAGTCCCTAGTTTCTGATTCCACAAATCACGAGTCCCCATTAGAGAGGCTGGGTGACCTTAGCTTCTTGTAAGTTCAATTGAGTTAAAATATTTATATTTCTCTCTATCCACCCAATATTGTTATAATTTAACTTTTGTTTGTGTTGATTGGTTTCTTTTGATATTATTGTAATTTAGATTTTTGTTGTGTTGTTTGATTGATCTCATATTTTTTCTACTCAATATCATATAAAAGCTGGAATTTGAAAATTTGGCTCAAAATGCAAGTTTCGCCACCCAAAAGATAAGTTGGCAACATTTAAATTAAAGGAGAATGTTAATGGAGGTGGGGTTGTACTCAACTCAATCTGCATTTTCATCCATTTTCTTGTATTCCATTTGTAATGACATGTAAATAGTCCTCAAATAAATATGTTATTTCCTATGTGTAGGTGAAACCTTCCACTTATGATGTTGTTTCACTACTAGAGTGACCAAACAAAATTGGGCGCATTGTAATCTATTTAATGATGATTTTCATGCTTTCATGTCCTATAGCTATTTTCTTTCCTAATCAAATTATATTTTTTTTCTTTTGAACCATTGGTTTATTGGATTTCTTCTTGTGAACCTCATTTTTTTTTGTCAAGATAGGTATTTGCAAGTATGGTACCAAATGCAATTTTGATCATCCAAAAGACAAAGGACGATTTGTAAAAAAATATTATATCACAAAGGGGAAATAGATCCTACGATATCTATAGGAAAGTATGAACATGGAATTTTTGGAGTTGTAAATGTGAAAACAAAGAAGAAAGTCATTTCTATAAATCCAGTTACCTTGCAAAATTCCAATTTCTTGCCTAGTAAGTGTTTGTTTGTATTTATTTGTTGCTTAATGTATGGATAATGGAATTTGTCGTCGATAATTGCAAATTAAAATTATTTCAATCCATATCAGCTCAACTCACTATGTTCTCTATACCTCTCCAGCAATAAATAACTTGGGGTGGATTCTCCTCATGAGTTTTGCTTGATGTAATTCCTTGGTATATGGTTGGCCTCATTTTCTTCTGTGTTTGTACTTGTGGTTTTGCATTGAGATTGTTTGGGCTCATTATCAGTGTTCTTCACATTAGAAGAACTATTTTGTTTTATTTTTCTCTAATATTATCGATGCTATGATCTTGCAAGATGAAATAGATTTACCATTTATGTCAAAACATAAATTTAAATTCTACAACATTATGCCTTTTATTTTATCAAAGCGGGGAGATAAATTTATAATCTTAATAATTTAATTATACATCATGGTTTGAATCTTGCAATAAAATGTAATTTATTCAAAGTTGATAAGTTATTTCTTATGATTTGAAATTTGTATTATATATTGTAATTGTATTGATAATGCATATTATTTGTTTATTTGGTTTGGCTGTAAAAAGAAAGAGATACTATTTTAGTTTTAAACTGTATAATTGAAAAAATACATTTATGAACATTGAGTTCTCATTGTTGTAGGCATGGATTCCTAGTTAGATGAATCTAAGAATCCTTGTGTGAATTCAACTTCAATTTGAAAAAGTGACATTCAAATATTGAAGCCTTGTAGAAGTAGTTAGAGGAAGCATCCAATAGTGCAATGTGCTTGGAACAAAAAAGTAAAGAGCTAGAAGAGAAAGTAAGCACATTGGAGACATACTTTGGTGCATTAAAATCCGTTCTACATATAAAAATAAGGATTTGATATAGGTTCAACTTTCCCATTCCAAAATTTTAGAAGAGATTGAACACAAGGAACAAAAGAGTGAGGATGCAATGACTATATTGAATTCCTCTAAGATGGAAAACCTGGAGTTAAGAAATAATATCGATAAGAAATGAAAGAAACTTTGGACATTCAAAATTACAAACTTCAAGAAATAGATGATCAAATAACAATTGTACTCTAAGAGAAACTTATTTTCATCCTCAATGGTCATAGACTCACATAGATTGAAAACCATTTCCACCCATGGAGTTTTAGGAATAGACCAATGCCTCGTTTCACTATGGAGTTCATAAGAGTCATTTTAATGTTTGCTATATTAATTTTCTCCCATGAGCTAGTTACTACCGAGATATACTTATGATGTTCCAAGTTAGGATTAATGACCTCCTTATAGTATCTTATGTTCTAATTTAATTTTCTTCACACCAGAATTTCTCTTTAAACTTAGAAGTAATAGTATTTTTGACATTATCAACATCGCTTGAGGCATAGTTCGTTTTGAATTGATTTTAAATCAATTTTAGGAAGTCTTTCATTTCCCATGTTATTTCTCTTATGCTTGTACATCAGGTACATAGTCATATCCATGCTTTCGATGGGGGAAAGACCCACTTCTATGAGGATATTAGGATAAGGCACAATGATTTTAATTTTTAGGTTATAAGTTATAAACCACTTCTATATTTGCTCAATCTTCCTAAAAGATTCTCTAGAATTATTGCACCCCTATACTTCACAACCATACAAGATAACATGGATGACAAGAGTTTTAAAGAGGAACTTCTTTTTATCCCACATGACTAGATTTGGTTATTTACAGTTATTTTCAAGTCCAAAATAAGCTTTCCATTCTCCATTAATCCTATTCTCAATGATATAGTTCCAATTGAGCTTGTGATGAATATCAATTCCAAGATACTTGTAAGAAGGTACTTCCTCTAGATTTCTATTATCATAAATAAAATTTGCATAGGTGTCTTTCTTAGATTTTATAATCATGATTTTTGTCTTATCGGTGTTAACAGTCATACCCATGTTAAATAAAAAATATTTATTCTTAATTGCTTATCGAGATCAGAAGGACACCTTTCCATAAGAACAATACCATCAGCATAAAGTAGGAGGATGATAACTATCCTAACTAATATTGTACTGGCGCAACTTGCATCTTCTAAACACTTTTCTAGCTTATCAATGTAAATGGAAAAAAAGGTAGGAGAGAGGGGGAAACCTTGTTTAAATCCAATATTACAATTTATATATGTTTTCCACTCCTCATTATTCTTAACTTGACGATGAACTTTTCTTATAACCTTATCGTGGTAGCTCTCAACTCAAAAGGAACCTTAAGATCCTTTAGCGTATTCCACAGGTTATTTCTAGGCACTATATCAAAAGATTTTCTAAAATGCACAAAGCAACAAAATAGGTCATACTTATTATTATGACATTCCTCTGCAATGATCCTAAGTGTAATGAGGTGGTCCGTGGTTGAATGATTCCTTATAAAACCCACTTGGCCTTTATCCCGTTTACCTTCCATTTCTATCCATTCATTGATCTTCTTTTCTAAGATAATACCATATAACTTATCTAAGAGAGGGCTAATCATAATAGTCTGATAATTAGAGGGGTCATTTTTATCACCGCTTTTGGAAATAGGATTAACGAGGCTATGAGTCCAAGGTGTAGGAAACCCTTGCTTGACTACTAGACTAAAGAGTTTGTGTATGTGTGGGATAAGGACAAGCCCTCCAATTTTTAAGATTTCCACTTGGTAGCCTTCAATGTCTTTTGATTTTCCATTTGCTAATCGCTTAACCCTTAAATCTATGTCTTCTAACGAGAAAATGTCTTTTGTTGTAAGAAGGGTTTGAATGTTATCTCCGATATCTAGGGATTCATAAATCTTTTTAATATAGGAATTAGAATCTTTTAAAACAATTTTATTGTATTCTTTTGTTTTGCGAGTTAGAATTTGCCTCTAGAATTTCTTAGAAGACACCTTGGAGAGGTGTAGGATATTTTCCTTCCTTTTACTTAGATAATGCCTTTTTTTATTCTTTTAATTAAGGCTTTCTAGTGATTTATTTTGTCCATTTTTATCGAATATGTAGTATCTTGCTTAATTTATTTTCTCACATCTTTACACTCTTGATCATACCAAGGGTTGGTTCTATTATTTCTCATTTTAGTTGATACTTCAATAGAGAACTTGTTAAATGGACGCCAAGAGGGTTGTAGAAAAATTATGGTAGAGATTTTCTATCTTATCCAAACTAGATAAAGGAAGCACTTCATTTTTTAGATCATGGAGAAAAGTGTCAGCTTTATTTTTATTGAAGATCAAGTGCTTTTGGCAATGATAGTTTTCCTCCTTGGGATCACTATGCATGACGATATTGAGAGTTATAATTAAAGGTCTATGATCAGATTTGGGCTCATGGTTGTTGAAGATGTTGAAATCTCTTAATTTGTTGTATTTACGGATATCATATATAACATAATCTACCACACTACTTCCAAGCCCATGGATACAAGTCATCTAGCTAAAGTTTGGCCATTTTGTGAGACCATTGCAAATCATAAGATCTCGAACACTACAAAATTTGACCAGCTCAGACTCGAATAAATTTCCACCTAGATCTTTAGAACTTCTTTTGTATTGTTAGTTAGCTCAATATCTTCGTCTAACCAAAGAGGATTAGGGTTGGAATAGTTGCTTAAAAGAATATCTTGGTTACTATAAGTTTGAGCATTGAATTCACCCATCAAAAGGATATTTCATTCCTTCCTTAAACTAGAAATATCATGTTCTAAACCATGTTATCAAGGATTTCTCTGCTCCATGAGAAAACCAATTATATGAAGGATTTCTCTACTCCCTAGACAAACACTTAATTGTTTTAGTTTTATATCCTTAGATAAGTTTACTCACACAATCCTATTCCAAGATTCTAAAACCTAATCTTGTTTGTGCACCCTAGAAAAATAAATATTTCTAATCAATTTTAAGTTAAGCATTAATTTAATTTGTCTCTTTCTTACTCAAGGGGATATGGCTGTGCAACTAATGATATGAGTGATTCAATAAAAATAAAGATGCATACATGAAAACATTGTTAAGTGCTATACTTGTTTTCCAAATGAAAATGGTATGCACAAAGCTAATCTCTTTCCTTTTAAATTCCAATGAAATCTTTCCAATATGAAGCCTATACTAATGCCATTCCAAGAAAAAACACTAATGCAAGTGATCTTTTAATGCAAAATTAAAAATGCAAATAAACATGAAAGTATGTAGATTGTTTTGTATTTTCAATATAAACGAATGAAAATACAAAAGGAAAGCATGAAATTCTCAGACCCTGTAGCAAGTATAAGGACACAAGCCAAGCAAGACACAAAGAACTCACGACTCATGCACTAAAAGGAAAAGAAATAAGGGGAAAATGACAAGAACAAAATCTTCTAAAAATTAATAAAAAGATAATTTCCAATCATTGTAAAATCAATTAACAGACCGCACAGACATCCAATAGGAGACAACAACACTCATTATTCTCCCAGCAATAAATTTCATTGAGAAACAAGCCAAAAATGTACTTGTACGCAACTTTAAGGAAAAAATCTATGTATGTACACGACCTAGACACAAAAATCCGATGTATAGGAAAAAAGAGAGAAAGAAAAGCAAAAATGCACCCAAAACACCCCAACAAAGAGGATATCTCCCCAGTGGAGTCTCCAATTCTGTTATGGAGAAAAATATTCTGATGGCTTGGGGTAGACCCTAATAGATGGGATAACACCAGAAATCGATTCAATTCTCAAATTTTCTAGATAAATGGGAAACACTAAAAACTAATGCATAGAATCCATACATCAACCAGATGTTCGAAGAAGACCACAATTGAGCTCATGATCAAATTCTTGTCACCTATGACTTTTCCTCAACAACAAATGTCTCGAAGCATATAAATTGTATATGAAATGTTAGCATCTACATTAGCATAATCCATTGAACATGTATAAAGAAAATATACCCATGGAAATTGAAATAAAAATTTTCTCATGAATTTGGATGAGAAGAGAATATTTCTATTAGTGTAAATAACAAATATACATAGTGACAACCTTTGTCACCAACTCTTTGGAACTGAGAAAGTAAGTTTCTACACCTAGGAATCCACCACTTCAATCCTCCATACAGGGAAAGCTCTCGAGCACATGGAGTAATTAGTTTCCTCCTTCACAAGATAGGAAGATCTTGGGAGATTAACATAAAGGAGTTCATACTATAAAGGATATATGGATGCTGACTCAAGATAATGATGATTGGGGAAAAAATTCATATAGTTTCCTTGCTCTCAAAGTTTCTCCTCCTCTAATGCTTCACAATGGCTCAATATATAGCCCTCAAATGGGATATCAAGGGTCGAATTGAAGCATTTTCCAGCACATGGAAGGTCAAGGATCGTAACCACTATGACTTGGCATGGAAAACTCAAAAATATTTTATTTTTGAGCACACAATCTGATGTATGTGGGTGATAATGGAGAAATATGTGTGTACGCGAGCAACATAATTGTACACTCGTGCAGATCAACAAAATTGATTTTTTTAGGGTTTCAATGGAGCATTAGGGGTATACTGAGCAAGGGGTATGTAATGATTCTATAGAGGGAGAAGGTAGGAAATCAAGTCTTGATGCATAAGGTGTGTAAAATCACGCTATAACAACTATTTTAATTCCTAAAAAAATACTAATAGGCCTCAAACTACTAGTTTTTAATAAAGACATAAATAATTGATATTTAACTGCAATAGGAATAAATATATCCTTTTGTAAAGAGATCCCAAAAATAAGTATATCTGGTCATTTTGATTCAAATATTCTTTAATAATTTTGTATGATAGATATCAAATAGTTCAGTTAGATAACTCACCATCAAGGGATGCTAGAACACTTTCATATTGTTGGATGCATTTAGGAGTTATTTGGCACATGATACTCAGTCTAGGTAAGGGTGCATGACCATACTATGAAACTTTTCACCTCTTTGTTATGGCATTATAATTGTAATATATTTTACCCCTTCTTGAACTTTTGGGTTAAATTTGGTAGGAGAGTGGGCATTCTCATGGATAGTTTTAATAATGTCTAATTGTTCAACAAGAGATTCCACCACAAGAACTTATTCACCAGAAGGATGTGCACAATTTTCCTCTCGAATTTCATCCATAGTATTATCAACTCCAAATAAATCCATAATTCTCTTCTCATCTGCAACAACTTGCCTTGATGGAACAATAATTGGAGGTACAAAAGATATTGGAATTGGATTGGCCTATACTAAAATCATGCACTTTTCTTGTGGTGAAGAGGAGAAACAATAGTGGCATATGTTGTGCTATAATTTGGATTGTCCTTTGTTGAAAGCCTTTTTTTTATGCCTAATCTTGCCTTTTTCTTGCTTCATTAACCTTTTCAATAGGTTGCACTTTCTTATACTACTTTCTTGATCAATTATGTCTATTTCCCATATTAACATGGGTTGGAAACAAGAAATAGGTAAATAATCTCCTTCCAATCACACAAAAACAAAAAAACATTATATGCAACAGTTATTTTCAAAGAAGATGTTAGATAACCTAGAAACAAAAGAGCACTTTTTGGAGAGTTTGAGGTGGGGAAGCTTATATATTTTACTTTTATGTACTAAGAACACATGCATGTTCCTAAGTGCACACACTTTCTTAAGTGCATGCACATTAATAATGCGCTCACGCTTTAGAATACATACAAACTATTGCTATAGTATATTACCTAGATATAATTTGAACTCAATGCTCTCAACATTAATATATAACCTCTAAAAAAATATCATCACAAATGACTCTATGGGAAATGCAATCCTTTGGTTACAAATATGAACACCATCTATACTAATTTGTGTAGTAGGATTTGGTATCAAGGTCATTTGTGGTGAGTTAAGGCATCACGTATGGCCCTAGATTCCTAGAAACTTAAGATGTGGGATAAAACCTTTAGGTTATCCTAAAATATAGCACTTAAGTCCTTCATTCAACCTAAAGAAACTAATCTATAATCCTTGAGAGGTTGGGTGTGGTGGTTTGGGTAATCATGTTTGGCCTTGATTGCATTGAATATTTGTTTATGGGATAAGGATTTTACTTCATATCTTGACCATATCAAGGTATTAACTTCCTCAATAAGATGACAATCATAGGCTTGTGTTTCCCCCCTCGACCACCTCATGACATCTACATCCTCAATCATAAGTCAATGATACCTTAGGAGGTCATATCTATTTGGTTGAGGCAACCTTCTTGAACTTGGATGGCTAGAATATTCCTTTATGGCATAAGGTTTATGTCTCCTCCTATAATCATTTACAAGGCCCCAAGACCCATACCTATTTCCACGTATACCCTCAATAATTCATCATGGAATGATGCTTCAAGCCACCAATCATGCATTTAAATGCATCGATGGTTTCTTTAGGTCCTAGTCATGGTATTATTACGTGGAACATTTCCAAGGCCCTAAAAAACATAAATAATAATTAAAATCATCTAATGGAACTCACATATTCAATCACGTGCCAATGATACCCTCAGAAGGCCATGTGTGGTTGTTCAAGGAAAACTTCTTGTCCCTAGATCACTAGAATATTCCTTTAGGGCCTAAGGTTTATTCATTACCCTTAACCATGTCCAAGGCACCAAGGTCCCAAGACCCATACATAGTTCAAGGATACCCCTGAGAAGTCATGTGTGGTGCTTTGAGGCATTGTTCATGGCTCTATATTCCTCAATGGTTTATTTAGGGCCTAAAGATTACTCATCTTCCTTGGAACATTGTAAATGCCTAGAGACACACACGTACTACTCAAAACCAACTAAAGGCACCAACATCCTCAATAGCATGCCAATGATACCCTCAAGAGGTCGTGTGTGGTTATTCAAGGAAACCTTATTGGCCTTGGATGGCTAGAAGATTCCTTTAGGATCTAAGGTTTAGGTCTACTCCCTTGGCCATATATAAGTCCCCAAGGTACCAGGACCCATACATAGTGCCAAGGATACCTCTAAGAAGTCATGCATGGTGGTTTGAGATGTTGTTAATGTATTTGGATGCATCAATGATTTCTTTAGAGTCTAAGGCATATCCTTCTTCCCTGGAAAATTTTAAAGGGACCGAAACACATACATACTGCTCAAAACCACCTAATGGCACTGATATCCTCATTAATATTCCAATGATACCCTCGAGAGGCCATGTATGGCTAGAAAATTTCTTTAGGGGATAAGGTTCAAGTCTCCTCCATTAACCATGTCTAAGTCCCCAAGGCCCCAAGACCCAAACATAGTGCCAAGGGTATCCTCAAGAAGTCATGTGTGGTGATTGAAGGAATTTTTCATGGATATGGATGCCTCAGTAATTTCTCTAGGGTCTTAGGCATGGTATTCTTCCCTGGAACACTTCCAAGACCTTGAGACACATAGACAATAATAATAAAAACCTAATGGAATTGATATCATCAATAATAGGCTAATGATGTCCTTAGGAGACCATGTGTGATTGTTAAAGAAAACATTCTTGGTCATGTCTGACTAGAAGATTCCTAAAGGGGCCAAGGTTTAGGTGTCCCTCTTGACCACATACAAGGCCCCAAAGTCCCCAAGATCCATATATAGTGTCATGGATACCCTCAGTAAATCATGTGTGGTTATATGAGATATCATTCACATATTTAGATGCCTCAATGATTTATTTAGGTCCTAAGGCATGTTCTTCTTCCTTAGAACATTTCATAAACCTTGAGACACATAGATATTGGTAAAAACAACAAAATCATCTTCAATCATAGGCCAATGATTCCCTCAAAAGAAAATGTGTGGTTTATCAAGGAAAATTTCTTGGCCCTGGCTAGAAGATTCCTTAAGGTCTTAAGGTTTATGTCACTTCTCCTAATCATATCCAAGGCCCCAAGGCCCATATATAGTGCTATGGATACTTTTAAGAAGTTGTGCATAACTCTTTCATGCATTCTTCAAACTCAGATGCCTCAATGGTTTGTTTATGACATGGTATTCACTCACGAGACATTTCCAAGCCCACAAGGCACATATAGACTACTAAAGAAGACTTAATGGAACCAACATCCTCAGTCATAGGATAATGATACCCTCAAGAGGCCTCCATGTGTGGTTTTTCATGGTAAATGTAGAACTCCATAAGGCTCAAAGTCCCATACGTAGTGTGATGTATACCCTTTACAAGTCATGTGCGGTGCTTCAAGGCTTTGTTCATGGCTTTGGATCATACCTCAATGATTTATTTAGGTACTAAGGCATGGTATTCTTCCCTAGAACATTTCCAAGGCCCTTAGACACACACATATTTCTGAAACCACATAATCATATTAAAAAATTCAATCATACGAGAATTATACTCTCAAGAAGTCATGTTGCTAGGTTTAAATTGACTTGGTAAAAGAGTCCAAGATGGCTTTACCGTTGGTAGTTTATGGGCCCGTGGTTTTGGGTGTCCCATGGCATTTTACCATAGTATTGCATGTGATGAATTCTACTCAAGGGATTGAATAAATCCATTGTAAAATACCTATATTAGCTAGTGTTGTCTTGTGAGAATGGTCGGATTAGCCATGCCTTTTCCAGAGTGGTCAAGGGTATAGATCTATTGTTGGTGGTTTTCCTAATTTTGGATTTCCATGATAAAAATGTTATTCTTCATCGTGTGTGATTGATTATTATATGTATTTTTGAATTTTATTTCCTAACAACCGGTATTAGGGTATGGTGATGGTTCATGGGCGTGTGAACCAACGTAAATTATAACTAGAAAATTATGGTAAAAATCAAGGATGAGCACATGAAAGTTGTGAATGAAGAAGTGATTAGTTCACCAGAAGAATTTTTTTTTATGAAGTTGTAATTTGATCACAATGTAAATGGGAATACAATTAGGCATGGGTACCCATGGTGATGCACCTGTCAAAATTATAGAGGTAGATTTAGTTAGGCTAAAGAGGGGGATGGGGACATGTTGTTTTCCCTGATACTTGGTTAAACATTTGAGGGGGTTGATGATTACCCAAATTCAAGTTTAAAGGGGGGGATATTAGATAGAATTGACTTAGAAAAAGAGTCAAAGATGGGTTTACCATTGGTGTTTTATGGACTCACGGTTTTGGGTTTCCCATGGTATTTGCTCATGGTATTGCATGTGATGAAGGATACTTAAGGGATTGAAGAAATTCATTGTAAATCTACTAAATTGGTTCGTGTTGGATTGTGAGTGGCCAAAGATGACCGTATTGGCCATGCCTTATCCATAGTGCTCAATGGTAATAGATCTATTATTGGTGGTTTTCATGGTTTTTGGTTTCCATGATAAAATACTCTTCTTCATTGTGTGTTCTTTCTTGTTATACACATTTTTGAATTGTATTTCCTAGCACGTGTGTGGTTGTTGGAGGAAACCTTCTTTGACCTATATGGATAGCCTATTACTTTAGGGTATAAGGTTTAAGTCTCCTCCCTTGACTGTGTCTAAGGCCCCAAAGCCCCAAGACCCATACTTGGTGACATGGATAAATCGAAGATGTCATGCATGGTGCTTTAAGGCATTGTTCATGGCTCTATATGCATCAATGATTCCTTTAATACCTAAGGAATGGTATTCTACATTAGAATATTTACAAGTCCCTAATAGAAATACTTACTACTCAAACCAGATAATGGAACCAAAATCCTCATTATAGGCTAAGATACCCCCAAGAGGTCTTGAGTGGTTGTTCGAGGAAACCTTCTTAGATTTGGATGGAAAGAATATTTCTTTAGGGCCTAATTTTCGAGTCCCCCACCCAAACTATGTTCAAGGTCCCAATGCTCAAACACACATACATAGTGCCAAGGTTACCCTTGAGAAGTCATGCGTGAGGCTTCAAGGAATTCTCCCCAGCTTTGGATACCTCAACATTGTTAGGATTGATTGATTAATACTCCCTTGACCACCATAGTATAATTGTATTTTCGTAGTTTAGGATGTTATTTCCATTTCACTAGTGCCATAGGGGACTTATGTGGGTCCCACCTAAAACTTGATGCACTAGTCTGCATGAATTTAGGAGCTCCAAAGACCAATCCTTATAATTTATGAATGCACATTGAGTGCCACTAGAAATCACCAATAGTTGACCTAGTCGGTGTTCAGTTATGCTTCGATTCCAATCAGATAGTTGATTTTTAGTCATCCTAGTGCCACTTTGCATGATTTAAGGGAGGTTAGGTGCATTTTATCACCTACCTAGATCAATTAACTGGTTGTGAACTCAATCAGTTGTCTGGATTTGCATTAGTGATATTTGGTGGTGATTTTCCCACATTGAGTTAGCACTAAAGTCAGTCGAAGTTGGTGAATTCCAATCCTACCTAAAGAAAATTGAATTCTTCCTATTGTAACACCATTTTTATTATAGAGAGGTTAATGATAATTCATGTAATGTTATTCTCACAAAATTTTGTCTCATGTGTGTGCAATTTTCCATTAATGTTTTGATCAGTTTACATTGAATTATTTCTCTCTTCGTCAACCTTGTTTTTAGAGTGAATTCATTCAGGCATGAGGATCCTAACCTTTGCTACACTAAACATGGTATCAGAGCAGGTATTCAGGCTAGCTTCAAAAATAAAAAACTTCCATTGATGCACCTGATGCAATTGGGTTCCACATAATTCTTGGTATTCTTGCCTTGCTCCCTTTGGATTCTGTCTAGAGAAGTCTATCTAGGTGTGATGCACCCATAGAAAGTGCACATGTCAAAGTGGAGAGTGTTTGAATTAGTTTTATTTCAAATTGAAGTGTTTTTCTAGTGTTTTTGCAGGTAATTCAATATTTTTTAAAGAATTAGCTGCTTCTTGAATTTATAAGATGGAGAATTGAGCATCCTTGACAACCAGAATACTCACACCCTTCAACTATATTGATTGAAGGGCTGATATGTAGATAGTCTTGTGCAAAACATATTTATACAAGGTCACCATGGGAAGAGAGGTTGAATCCCAATAAACTCTTGAAAAGTTGAAGTATCTGAACAAGTTGGATGAAGCATTTGGATTCAAGTGCATTCACGTCTCTAGGTAGTTACTCTTCCATCTTGATGGAATGAAAACTCCAAAAGAAGTATGGGAGAAGATTGAATCCTTGTTTGGAAAGCAAGATGAGATGAGAGTACATCTTTTGGAGAATGAGATGATTGATCTACATCCCAAAAACTTCAAGAATATTCAACAATTCTTCTCAAAATTCAAAGCACTTGCCATGCAATGCAAGTAGTGTGGGTTTGATAAGAAGGATGAGCAATTGGTGCTCTCAATTTTGAGCAAACTTGGCCCATAATTCTTAGTGTTTGTATCTATCTTTCACTCTGGGAGTCTGACAACTCCTAATTGGAGAATTCCATCCCTTGATTCCTTCACATAATATCTAATAAAATAATAAGGCAAGCTGATACAAATGGGAGTCCTCAGAGCCTCCCCAAATCAAGATCTCTTGGATGGGGAGACAAAGAATGTTCAAGCAAGGAGGAAGCAGAAAGGAAAAGAGAAGAATAAAATTGAATTCAAATCTAAGGAAGAGTTTGATCTAGCAGATGAAGCCTCAGGCTCTAATAAGGATAAACATCAGAGGTTTTATAAGGGAACGTGCTCCTAAAAAGGGAAACCATACATAGAAAGGTTGTATGAAGAAGACAATACATCAGATTTCAAGACTCCTTGAGAAACACAATAATACCCTTCCTAAAGGCACAAGGAAGGATGACTCTAGTGATAAGACCAAAGATCATGAGAGATTCCATGCACTGAAGGGTGTATTTTCAAAATCTCATGCCTTCCTCATTGATTCAAGAGCCTTGAATTACATGGTTTCATCCAAAAAATCATTCTCTTCATTACAACTTACTAATGGTCCAAGTATTCACATGTGATATGACACTCAAATCCATGTTGAAGGAAAGGTTTCAATAAAATTAGAGCATGGAGTGTTCAAGAATTTCCTCTATGTGCCCTCTTTAGCAACAATTGTTTTGTTCGTATATCAGATGACTCATATATGCTACCAAAGTGAGTTGTATTTGGTCCTGACTCGGTGGAGATCCTAGATATCTCAATAGGGAAGATGATAGTGAAAGGTGTTGCAAACCATTCCTCCAAGGCATATGAATTCTCACACTTTCGCCCATACCCAAATCCACTGGAATCTCACTTTCTATATGAAAGGTAAGGTAAATTCACTCTACCTAAAATTTTTGCATATGATAATGTTTCCATTAATGTTCCAGATTCAGAATCCGAAGTAGAGTACCAAGTTGAATAAGTTCTTGGAATTGAAGAGTATGAAGTTCAATCAGATCCAGATCCATATCCAGTACCTACTTCCAATCCTAGGACCAAATGGGCTCAAAATATTATTGAGGCTACTGGGAACATGACTGGAGAGTCATCTAACATGAGGAGAAAAATATCTCAGTTTCAAAATGAAATCCTTGCGCTATGTTAACAAAATTCTCTTCTCCCAGATAGGTTCTACAAACTCCTAAAGAGATGCTTCATGATGGTAAGGTCTGATCAAAATTTTTTCTCACTGAAGAACAATGAGACATTGGATCATGCCACTCTTCCTCCAGAAAGAAGAGACAAAATTAACTTTCTACATGACAAATTGGAAAGAAAATTCTACATGGAAAATCTGAAGGCGTAAACTGATTATGTCTTCACATGCAAGCCGAGGAATCGATGTATGGTCTCAAGCAAGGCGTCGGGGCATGGAATCTCAAGTTTAATCCTTCCATACTTTCAAAGATGCTCAAAATATGGAAGATTGGATGCAAAATCAACAACATTTCTTCTCCTATCTGTCAGCAAATTGGAAGAAGGTGGAGAGGTTTACATGCATAGTACCAAGAAACTAATGCACACAAGGACCATCATAATGCATTATTGATCCACTATGATGCAAATTGTAGAAATGTTTTCACAAGTTTTTTACTCAAGAATAAATTTTCTTTTGGTGTGAAAGCTTGACCTTGGATCCACTGTTAATTTTGATGGGGGATTTTTCCCATGATGTTTTCCCCATTTTCCTTGGTTTATTGAGCAATTAATTTTTGCATTAGATTGTATGGGTGACCTTTGGTATTAGATTCTAGGGCTTAGGTTTTGCAATCTAGGATTAATAGGGGGTGTTAGGATTAATTAATTAATCCTCCTTTGACGACCATAGTCAAATTATCTTTTTTGAGCTTAGGAGGTTATTTCCACTTCATTAGTGCCTGGGGGAACTCATCTGGGGCCCACCTAACAATTGATGCACTAGTTTGCATGAGTATAGTAGCTTCAAATACCAATCCCTATCATTTAGGAACCCACACTAAGTTCCACCAACAGTCACCAGTAGTTAACCCTAGTCAGTGTTTAGTTATGCTCAGTTATCCTTTGATTCCCATCAATTAGTTCACTTTGAATCAACCTAGCACCACTTTTCATGATTTAAGGGAGGTTGAGTGCATTTTCTCACCTACCTAGATTAGTTAACTCATTGTGAACCGATTCAATTATCCGAAGTTACATTAGTGATCTACAGTGGTGATTTTCTCTCATTGAGTTAATGCTGGAGTTGGTCCAAGTTGGTGAATTTGAATCCTACCTAAGGAATTCTTCTTCCTATTATAACACCATTGTATTATAGAGAGGCTAATTATAACTCATGTAATGTTATGCCAACAAAATGTTGTCTCATGTGTGTGCAATGTTTCCATGAGTATTTTGATGAGTTTACATTGAATTATTTCACTCTTTTGCAGCCTTCTTTTCACAATGAATTCATTTAGTCCCGAGGATCCTAAGATTTTCTAAATTAAACAAACAATTTCTTTAAGGCCTAATTCAGGATCTCTTTTCCTAGAATATTTATAAGGACCTAAGACACATACATGCTACTTAAAACTTCCTAATAGAATATACAACCCTAATAGGCCAATGATACCCTTAGGAGTCCATGTGCAATTGTTTAAGACAACCTTCTTGGCATTGGATGGATAGGAGATTCCTTGAGGGCCTAAGGTTCGGGTTTCCTCTCTTGACTATATCCAAGGCTACAAGGCCCATACATAGTGCGAAAAAATTCTAATGGAAACTATATCCCTAATCATAGGTGAATGATTCTATTGAGTGGTTTTTTTGGGGTGGTTTAAGGTGTCATTCTTGTCCTTATATTCCTAGAATCTTCAATTAGGGCCTAAGGATTGGGTTTCTACCCTTGACCATATCCAAATTTTAGAGACCCATACTTAATCTTAAAAATCCTTTTAATGTTAACCATCCCCATCTAGAAACTAAGGATACCATGAATAGGTCATGTATGGTAGTCCACCATGTCAATCTTGGATCTGCATGCCTAAAATTTAGTGTTAAAACCCATCTAATAGAGCTCGTATCCCTTATTAAAGGCCATATATTCCATATAAATATTCTATGTGGTGATTCAAGGCCATGTTAGTTTCCCTTAAACATTACAAGCTAACTTTATGCCATTGAGGAAAGATTTTCCTTCCCAAACTATATTCAAGGAAATAAATGTTTACGTAGACCTCAAAACCTCATAATGGTGCCCATATCCCAACTATGAGGGAGATGATACACTCAAGGAATAAGGTATGGTGGTTTGAGTTATTATTCTTGAATTTAGATGATTGAAATCTTACTTTAGGTCCTAAGTCTTGATTTTCCTTCCTCGACCATATCCAGCACCCCATGAGCCATCCTTAGTGCTCAATTTTTTTCAATGGTGTCCATATTGCCACTCAAGGGACAAATATCCCATAGAGAGGTCATGTATGGTGTTTAGGGACCTCATTTATGTCTATTGAGCCATAGAAGCTACTTTTTAGGCACACTGCAAAAGTTTCGTCACCTAACGCTAGTCCAAGTCTTCATACCAATACCTAGTTACCCAAAAACCTTAATGGTGCCAGTATGTCCACTATGAAGCACATGATACACTTTGGAGGTCATGTGTGTATATTTGGGGTTTTGTTCTTGGCATTAGATGAGAAAAATGTTCCTCTAATGACCCCTTGACCCATACCATGTGCTAAAAAATTGTAATGGTGCACAAAACCATAACATGTGAAATAGTCACAATATCATGTGCATTTTCTAAGAATGTGCACATCCTATAGAATGTTCACATGCACATGTTCCTATAACATGTGTGTGGTCCTTGAATTCAATTCTTTGGCACCATTGATAGTTCCTAAATACATGTTTGGACTATAAAAACATCAAAACCTCCATTTTTCATAATACCTCTCAATTACTCCATTTTTAATGTTATTTTTATGTACCCTACACAAATCTAGCAATAATGAACTACATACACATATATATCCATCAATGTTTATTATTTTTAATGTAATTTTGTCTTTATATGTATTAAAATATTAAAATACATATGTCTATTGTGCCTATTAGTACCCATTTTTAAACTAAAATCTATGCTACAATAAAACAAACAAAGATGTGGAATATTTATGTTTGATTATGTTAATCCATCATACTTGCATTCACACACGTCCTTGTAATTTTAGGGTTTGGAATTCGGTAATTTAAAAAAATATAAAACTAACATTATAAATTTTTAAAAATAAGATGTGCACAAGAACAATATGTTGTCTATCGTTGTAAAAAAAGTTTTAACTAAATTCTATCATTCTATAATGTTTTGCATTAAAGGTAACATACTCAGATTTAACATATTTATACAAAAAATCTATAAATAAAATTAATAGATTCTAAGAGCTAATTCAAATTCCTACATTTTATTTTCTTGCTCATGAAAGATCATCATTAACTTGCACTCACCCAAATGTAATATCATTTAAATTAACATCCAATTTGAATAAGTAGGAGTCTCTTTACCAAAATGTCAAGAGATAAAGCATATTTTTATCTTTGCAAAACTAAATTTGTAAATTCATAGTATTTGCAAGTGCTATGTGTTACCAATATAGAGACACATCAACATAAAATGAGCATGGGAGATGTATAATAAGGAATATGCATTTGTTAAGCTTGAATTTCGGGATGGATGCACATTATGGAAACTCAAATAGTGGATGGGAAAGTATTATGACCATATACACAGTGGATGCTTTACATTTGGTAGTTTGATCCTATGATGTAATGTTGAATTTGGAAAATTGTTCAAAAAATGTATAACTTTTTTAGACATTTGGATTTTTTACAAAAATATGGTTCAATATTTTATGGTTAGAAATTTGAGAATTAGTCTACTTTTTAATAAAATTGTGGATGCATCACGTTAAGCATAATGTGGGATAGTTCTACAAAATATAGGTTTCTCTTTAGAGAGTATAATTTTTCATAAAAACTCCTTGAGTGTGAGATAGATAGGATAATTGTTTAGTGACACATCTAATATAATATTTATGAATATCTATTTCTCCTGGTCATTATACCTCTATCTTCTAATAGAGTTTTCTCACGAGGTTGGACTGGTTTATGTCTTGCTTGTTTATTTGTTGAGGTTGACTTAATAGCTTGTGTTAATCAATTTTTTTGGGTTTTGTTAATCAATCTTGCTCGGATTTTATCGTTTGAAAAAATATAAACCCCCAAGATTAGAGGAATTTTGAGGTCTAAAATGGGCCTCCTAAGGAAAATAATAAAATAATAGTTAAAATAATAAAATAATATTTATTAATTTTGGAGAAAAAAAGAAAAAAACTAATTTTTGTGTTCCTATTTTCGACATATCTCTCTTTGTTTTTACTAAAATTTTGATCGAGAGAGGTCGTTGGATGCATAATTTGATTCCGCATCCAGCGAGTACCCACACTGCATACTTTTGACGGACCCCGCTACCCCCAAAAAAAGAAATACCTAAAAAAATGTGATGATGATGTGTTTTTGGGGTAGCGGGGTTCGTCAAAAGTATGCAGTGTGGGTACTCGTTGGATGTGGAATCAAATTCCACATCCAACGAGCTCTCCTGATTGAAATTGGAGTAAAAACACAAGGAGATATGTCAAAAATACGAACAAAAAAGTAGTTTTTTTTGTGACAAATATGTCAATTCAACTATTATGGTTCACTCATTTTATTGGAATTCTATTGGCTCTTGAATTCCAACTCACAAGAACTTATTGTTGCTGCATTTATTATAAGGCCCATTTTAGACTCCAAATTTCCTCTAATTCGGATGGCTCTAGTTGGATCTTAAATTCCTATAGAGAAAAACTAACCCAAGAATGCTAAGTAATTAGGAAAATAAGAAATATACTAAGATCTATATGTAAGTGATTGGCGTGTATATTGAATAGGGGCGGGCCTTAGCATCATTTCTAACCATAGAACATGAACCATCATTATTATGAAAGAAGTTGTTTGAAGGGGTTGGATGCATAAAACAAGTTCTCAGCGTCGTAGGAAACATTTGATAATAGATCTAGAAGCACCATGAAGAAAACATTGGAAGTCAAGTTTCTTTAGCGGGAATTAAAGCATAAGCATTTAAGAGGTTTTTATTTACTACCTGACCTTGAACATTCACACTTAACAAAAAAAACATGAAAGGGGCACATAAAAAACATAATGACTGTAGAAGGATTAGTTGTTAGCCTTGAACGTGGTCATGACGATATTGCACTTAGATCATGTACTGATCTTCATGAAATATAATAATGAGTGCATGGTTGTATACATATAAACTATAGGTACTTAAAAATAATCAGGAATGGTGGCATTCTAGGACTTTCTAGTTGTTTTAGATTTTATGTCTAGCCAATTTAATTAAGTTAATTTTGTAGATATAAGAAACGCTATGTTTTGTTAAGAAAGGTGAATATTATTATTGACTATTATAGGAATTGAACTAGGTTTTCTATATAGAGGTTTTTACAACTTAAATTCTAGCATATCTCAATTTTCTCTCAATTTATTACTTGCATGAGAATGTAACAAATTAGTATTTTGTTTTGGCTAGATTATTTCTATCAAATCCAATATTATTTCATGTCTTAAAACTGTTCCCGATGGCCACCTTACACAAAAATATGCTTGATGATGGGTAGTTTGATCCTTCCACTAGATACACTGTCACAAACACCATATTTGAGGAAAGGTTGTCCAACCTTCTACATGGAACCCCCGAATGAGGATACCATGCAATATCAAGGGTCATATAACCCTTTCCATGGGCCCTCCGATATGCAATGAATATACTTTGAGGAAGGGTCAACCCACCCTTCAAGTTTGTTCTTCCCCTCCATGAGAATTATATGTTGTAGAAAGGGTCAAATGACCCTTTACTGGGATCCCACTTACTTGAAAAAATTTATTGAAGGGTGAGTTGAGCCTTCATTGGGGTCCTCCTTACATGACAAATATTATTGAGGAAGGTTCAACCAATACTTCTTCTCTCTAACCCTCCATGATAATTATATGTTGGTGAAGGGTCTACCAACCCTTCCTCAAGATATCATTCAACCAAAATAAAATGTCGGAGAAAATATAATATTTCTTGATATATGTTTCTATAATTCTATGAAGCTTCATTCTATAGTGGTTATTTATCCCAATCTTAGAACAAGTGCTATTGAGTTAGATTCCCATGTTAGAAAGAATTCTGATAATTGTAATGCTAGTGCTTTTGTCCTAATCCGATGCCATTCTAGATAAACATTATAATACATGGTTTTTGAAGGAAAATGCATATTTCTTCGTAGTATTAGATCTTCCTAGAAAATTGGTAATATTCAATATAGTTTTGAGAGTCTTAGTAAGGAACAAACAAAAAGGTAGATTGTGGAAAAGAATAGATTGACAAATCAAGTGCATGGATATATTTATTGAATCAACCATACATGTTAAGAGAAACAATGCATGTCAACTAAGGCCTTGGAAATGTAAAATAACGATTGATAAATTCCTTAGTTCACAAATCATATGCACAAGAGACACTTTGAGATATTTCCTAAAGGGGATGCAATCTCATGGAATGCAATGATTGTATGAAATTACCATAATTGAGAAGGTGAGGAAGTTACTCTTAGCATGTTTTTCAAAATGGTCTTGGAAAATGTGAATTCAAACACTATTTTCTTTACTAGTGTTCTCAATGAGGGAGTTTTTGTTAAATGTCTGAAACACATATTGTGTTTTTCAAAAATCAAGTGGGATGCCAATAAAATTGACAACATAAGGTTATTCAAGATTCATGGTTATTGACTTCTTATCCCTTTATGGTGGGTAAATAGACCTATAAAATTCACCCAAAAATATAACCATCTTGCAATTCATGGCCAAAGTCTAACGGACATATAGAATTATACCACAATTTCAAAACACGAGAGTTTTAAATTTTGTCAAACTCATGAAACATGAAAGAGATTATTTGGGGACTCAATAGTCTGTATGATGTGAAATTACATTGGAATGCTCCTACCCTTATGGAAAATCTCACCAACTGGGTTTCTAAGGGTGGATCCTTACAGTACTTACCTCTTTTTCTTATCTGGAATATCTGGAAGGATAGGAACCGCAAAATTATTTGAAGATCTGTCTCCTATTATGGATGGCCTATTACATATCATTCATGATGAGGTAAATCCTTATAATCCACCTCAGAAACCTAGGAATAAAATCCAGAACATAGGGATGCCTCCTAATCCTAAATTTCCTATGGTTTTGTTTGATGGAGCTGTAACAAAACACATTGGTGGAGTAGGTATATGTATTTGGTTAAATGATCACCATCAGTTTTATTGTAAACTTGGATGTGGGTGCAGCACTAACACAAGAGTAGAACTCTTAGCACTATGGGCATCATTACAGGTTGCCAAGGATATGGAGTTGCCTTACCTACATATCATTGGTTACTCCTCTGTGATTATAAACTGGGCAAAAGGGGAATCCACCCTTGATATGGTGAACCTTGAGGCTTGGAGCTACAATGCCAGACTTCTCATGTCCTCATTCACTTGGGTGGATTTCAGTCATGTCTATAGGGAACATAACAAGAGGGAAAATATCTTATCCAAGGAGGGATTGTCTTTGGCTCCTGGTCATCTCTTATTTACAGAATATTATGATGATGAGATTATTGGGGAAGACTCTTTTCATCTTTTTTAGAATAAGCTCATGCTATTTCAGATTATTATCTCATGGATTCTTTGAGCTACCTTTGGTATTGATGAGCAACTGTTACAGGATATTTGTGAGTCACGCACCTGCATGGATAAGATATCTGGGCTCTTGTTATTTTCTCTACGGACATTTTTTACTGATATTATGCATTTCTCACTTATGAGAGGACTTTTTATGTATTGATACCCAGGTGCTTGGTGTTTTTCTGATCACACATCTTGGGTATTGTTCTTTCTATTTTGTACTGTTATGTATTGTATATTTATGATCTGTTTTGACCCATTTGGGGTTTGAATAACGGACTGAAGATGTAAAGGTTACCTTTGATTCAATAGAATATCAAGGAACGGTTTTTTTTTATTGAAAAAAAAAGAATATAAATGTGTTTGCTAACTTATCAAGAGAAAATACTATAATTAAATGGTACTTCCAATTCAAGTAAGAACAAAACACAATTCTCATATTTGAATCACAATTAAAGAAAAAAAATGTATAATTGTTGCTTCCATTTGAAAGTTTAACCATATAAATTTCATATTTAAAACTTCCAAGCTATAGGGGTTTCTAGCAAACTAAAATGAATAATTCCATTCCACCTAATGAGAATGATGAATTTTCCTTTGTATTCTCAGGAAACTCAAGGGAATTCACTCAAAATCAAATGCAAATGATAAGAATATGGAAAAATTTACCACTGGAGGGCCTTGTTAACCAATTTATGAATGTTTTTATAGACCATAGTGAGCAGTTTCATGAATAAATTATTCAACATAATAATAATTTCATTCTTTGGATAGTCAGGGAGCATATTACTTATATATGTCATTTTTTTTGACATTATAATATTCCTGAGGAGTTTGTACATTAATATTCTCCAAAGGAAACCAACAAAATGAAGAAATCTAAGTGCCACTAATATCATTCATGGATTTTTCCATCACTTGTAGATGGACCCTTTAAGGTGGTTTCTACTACTGAACTAGTCATGATAATGTTGTTTGTCATATGCAAAATTAGGAAACTAAAAGGTTGCCTCTTACATGAAGTGGTTAACTAGAAACATAAAGGTATTGCAAATGTTCCTAGGGAGATAATCCTTCATGCTAGATTGGCCATGTGACTGAATTCATTGATATTTTGTTGTTTTATTGTAAGCAAAGTACTTTCCTTAAGGAATATTGGAATTGGTTATATCCAAACTGCTGAGTTTCAAACTACAGTCTGCTAAGTTTTTTCTTTATATCTATACACATTCATCTTGGTTGCAATGGTATTTATTTAGTGTGACACCCATCCAATATGATGCTAGGCATAATTTATAAGTTGGCTCATGATAGTGAGTGCAATGCATGTGGATAAATGTGATGGTTTTTGCTTTACATTATTAGTTCAACTCAAGTGAATTTGATTAAACTCAATTGGATGTGATTAGAATATGGAAAAATTTACCATTGGAGGGTCTTGTTAACCATTTTATGAATGCGTTTACAGACCATCATGACTTGGAAATTCTTATTGTAAACCATTTTGCACTCCTAATTTGTTGTACAACATTCATATGTATGTTTGGTCACTTATAATCATGTACTTAGAAGTACTTTTGGATACCAAGAAGCCAAGACTCTATTTCTTGACCATATTTTACCTCACCACTAAAAGTAGGTGGTTTCACTTTTATGAATTATACCATCAAATGATCTCTGAAATGCTTTTTTCTTCTTCTTTTTTATGAGAAGACAAATTTTAAATTGTTGTCAATAGAATTTTTAGTAGAAGTTTGGTGTTGATTAGATCATTTAGATGTGTATATGTACCATCACTAGAGATATTCCCTTTGTTACTTTGAGACCGCTTCCTTAGGTGTCTCTTACCTACAATACCAGAAATTGTCCATGATGTAATTGTCTCTAATTTTTGTCAAGTTTTTTCAATAGAGAAACATTTAACTGAATTTGTTCTTCTCAAGTGTTGGCTATCCTTTCATTATATACCCTACAAATTTGAATTGCTTCCCTAAATATATTCATAATCTCTAACATGTTTGAGGAAGTCTCTATATTTCTCCTTCAACTGTAGTCTATTTCCATTTTATTTCTATCTATGATATCTTGCTTCATATATTTGTGAATTTTTCAGTTCCTACATGGCAACAATTGTTTTAATTACTCAACAATGATTCCCTACAAAACTTGATGGGACAGTAGTATTTGTGCAAAAATAACACCCTATTATATTGCCAAAACATCAATATCATTAGCATTAATTATCCCCTTAGTCCATATAGCCCTTATTGCTCCAACCATTGGCTTTGATACTAATTTGTAACATACCCTTCATTTCAAAATAAAATTAAAGAGTTTAAAAATAAAATTGTGAGATGAGATCTAATTCATGTTAAAAAATTATAGCATAAGAGATAAACCTGTATCATTGTCCTTACAATATTTTGATCATGTTATCCTTCATCAGAGGAGAAGAGGGAATATTCTTAGCATCTATTGCAGAAGATCCACTATGATTATAAAACAATCCTACACTAACCATTTTGAAGTATGTAACACACTATCATTTATGATTAGATCAATCATCATACTCAACACAAAATATAGATTGTTAATAGTGATAAAAAAACACATTGTATTACTATATATTTCATACTTATCTTTATGAGAAACAATTTTCCATTTTTCATTTATGCAAGTTCCATTTAGACTACCGATTTTCTAGATATTAATACATGATATAGTGAAGTTATATTCTCAATTAAACTTCAAATTTTACTCTCCAATCATTGCTAAGTTGAATCAAGCCCATAGTTTAAGATGAAAGGGTTTCTCATAAAATGAAATCTTTATATTCTATAGTATAGTCAAATATATTTTAAGCTTTAACCATTTTCGAACTGCACTAATGTTTCCTAAATATACCTATCAACTTGTGGTCCCTCCATAACTATAACTCTATGGATCTAATGCTTCCTTGGGGCCAGAGCTTGTTAAGATTTCAACATCCATTGTAATGTCCCACTTAAAAAAATGACTCTAAGAGACTGATATATCTACAATAATGATCAAAACATATGACCTACAAGATCATGAGCATGAGTTATGAGGGTCACCTAAAATATGCCATTATTCTTTTTATAGAATATCACTCTTAAATCATTTTCCATATATTACAAGTGTATGCAACCCCTTCAATAAGTTTAGAATATATAATGCCTTACATATATACTACATGTTATTGTCTTTTACAAGTTACTACACTCTCGTACCTTAGGTTCTTGACCAAGAAAACCTAACTATCTTCTACAAGACTCTAGCGAAAAAACATAGAAGGTAAATATTCCATCTTATATGAAATCCCTTTCACACAAATTTTTATACCATACTATGGAAAATGAAATAATAATATAGATACTTTTGAATAGAATTTTTCTGGACAAAATCACGATTGATATCATGCATGAATGACAAAGTCAGAACGTATGCCCAATAGAGTGTTCTTCCATGTGGGAGCTTCAAACTGGGAGAAAATGCCAAAAAAAAACTATGATTTTCCTAAAACAAAACATTCTACACTTTGTATGAATAAATTGAGTGGGGAGGGGAAAATACTCTAGAGTTGTGGTTTTGTACTAGCAAATCATTCTAGCATATATTATATAGGATTCCCAAATCTAGTACATTGGAGGTTAATAGATCCTAGTATTATTACAATGTATTCACATCCATAAGTTTAAAGTTTCTTGCTCAACCACTTAGAGGTAAGTAATTTCCTAACTTATGTGATCCTCCAAAGCACAATTTTATGAGTGGAAATTCATCATTCAAAAACATTGCAAACATTTGCATCTTAGCTCTAACATAAATGTAGGGTTAAAAAAATAAAGTATGACCAAAAGTTATTTAAGCAAAATAATTGTTGAATTCTAATTCAGTGGTTTTCCAGTCCTTTATATTTACAACCAAGATATTGTGAAGGTAGTTAGAAAGGATAAAGTATAATAATGCACATTAAATTTTCCTAATATAATCCATTACATGTACCACTTGTACATATGTTGTTACATCTAGAAACACAAGTTGCAATCATGCATGTATAGTTTCTTAATCAATATCTAGTTATCCATCTGCCTTCAACACAATCTACACATTCAACATATCCAATCAATCTTATATGTATTAATAGATAATCAAATTATTCCTCATCCAAAATAATTTTTAGAATAATAAATGGGAAAGGTATTTATCTTCTTCTTCTTCTTTAAAATGTTCTAATGCATTTAGTTGTGGGGGAATTGATTTCCTCCCAACCATAAGTTGTTTTTTCTAGAACACCACAACTGTACTAGGCTATGAGGCTAGCAGTGGGGATATGGTTTGGTAAGGTTTTAAGCCACTAAAACATTCAAAGAATTAGCGAAGTGGTCACCTTTAGATTTTATGCCACCTTTTACCTAGCACAGTTCTTTCCTCTCTTTAGTTTTCTCCATACAACACAATAAGTTGTGCTTTCTCTTCTCTTTAGTCTTTTCTATTCAATATGGCTAAGATAATCCCAAGTCACTACCTATCTTCATATTTATTTTCCAATAGTATGAAAAATTCTTGGACAAAGTTTTATGATTTTTTGGACAACCTTATAGGCCAACCATTCTCAAGGATTTGAAGTGGATATATACATACTCACTAATTATTCCTAACTTCCCTCCATAGCCATTCTTTCATCCATCCATGGATTGCTTTTCATCTGGGATAGACATTTTTTGTTAAATTTTTCATATGCTTAGCTAAGACATCAGTATATCATTTCATTTTTCATAATAAAAGCATATAAAATAGGATCACTGAAAGAAACAGTATCACAACAACAACCTTTCGATCAGCAACATCTTCAGCACTTTGACTGTTCAATCAGCAACAACATCTTCAGCATTTTGAACTTTCGATTAGCAACATCTTCAGCATTTTTCTTTTCGATCAACAACAACATCTTCAGCACTTTGACCTTTCGATCAGCAACAACATCTTCAGTACTTTGAACTCTCGATCAGCAAAAACATCATCATCATCATATTCTGATCAGTCGATCATAATCATCATCACATTCTAATCTTTCGATCAGTACGTCATCATCATCATACTCTGATCTTTTGATCAGTACAGCATCATCATCATTAGCAACAACCTGCAATCCACAACTCAAAGACAAAAAATCTTTGGATCAATTTTGGACTTAAAGTCCAGGGATGATACAATCCCACCACATTCTCGACAACCGAAGTTACCGGATTGATTATGGGAGAATCAGTCCCTATCACTTTAGGACTAAGTCCAAGGACGATGCAATCCTACCACATTCTCGATGACCTAAGTCACCGAATACAAGTA
>LPNX011106474.1:412557-427945 GCA_001517045.1 Pseudotsuga menziesii | reverse complement strand
TAGGACTATGTCCAAGGATGATGCAATCCTACCACATTCTCGAGGACTGAAGCCACCGGATCTATTATGGACAAATGTCCCAGGATGATACAATCCCTCTTCATTCTCGAAGACCGAGGTCTCCGGATCACTTTAGGGAAGGTGCCCAAGGATGATACAATCCTATCACGTTCTCGATGACCGAGGTCACCGGATATATTATGGACAGATGTCCTGGGATGATACAATCCGTCTACAACATCACTACTCCCCCTTTCGAGGAAGGTCTTTCCGAACAACACCAAGCTTGTCTCGAAAGTGTTCAAACTTTACTCGAGGCAGAGGCTTCGTCGGTGCATCATCATCCAAACCATCATCATCTACATCTTCAGTATATGAATACTGATCTATCACCATCTGTATCTCTAGTATGTGAATACTAGAAGCATCATCATCTATATCTTCAGTATAGAAATACTAAAATCATCATCATCTCTATATTTAGTATAGAAATTTGGAATCACCATCATCTATATCTACAGTATGTAGATACTGAAATATCATCTATATCTTCAGTATGGGAATACTGAAATCATCATCATCTATATCTTCAATATGGGAATACTGAAACATCATCATCTCTATATTTAGTATAGAAATACTAAATCACCATCATCTGCATCTACAGTATCATTATCTTCATCTTATCTTGTATGTAGAAATACCGGATTTCTACGTGTTATGTGGAACACAGGGTTCTTTGTCATCACAACTGTGGTTATCACATAGAATCATTGTTGTATCCATATTCAGGTCAAAGAGACCCGATATCGGCTTTTGAAGCCATATGGCATCATAACATAGTAGAGCAATCTACTATGTATTCTGCTTCAACCATGCTAAGAGAAACACTGGACTGTTTCCTGCTAAACCATGAACTCATAGTAGACCTCAAAGCATATACCTGATTTGATTTTCCTATCTGAGATACTGCCAGCCCAATCTGCATCTGTGTAGCCATACAATATATACTCATGGCTACCATCATAGTATAGACCAAAGTCTATAGTCCCTTTCAGATATCTCATCACATGTTTTGCAGCTACTACGTGAACCTGTCTTGGTTGAACAAGATATTGAATTAAGGTGTTCACAGCAAAACAAATGTCTGGTCTGGTATTTGTTAAGTACATAAATGACCCAATGATCTGTCTGTAGTGAGTCACATCCACTAAATCTAATGAGTCATCAACTAACAGCTTCAGGTTGGAGTACATGGGTGTGGCCATGACTTTGCGTTTCAACATATCGAGTCTCTTCAATATCTCTACCACATACTTTCCCTGGTTGAGAAAGATTCCTTTTGAACTTTTCCAGACCTAGGAAATAATGCATTAACCCAAGGTCTTTCATCTCAAATTCTTCTGCTAGTTTCTTCTTACTTTCCATGATATTTTTCTCATTCCCTGTCAAGAATAAGTCATCCACATATAATAATAGAATGACAGGTACATCTTCTACAACCTTGTAGGAAAGGTTAGGATCGACTTTACTCTTGGCAAAGCCCATGCTCATCAGGAAACTATCTATTCTTCCATACCAAGCTCTGGGAGCTTGCTTCAGGCCACAGAGGGCCTTCTTCAACTTGCATACTTGATTCCTTCTGTCTTCAACTTCAAATCCTCGTGACTATTCGATGTAAAACTCTTCCTCAATCATACCATCAAGGAAGGCTTGTCTTTACTTCATCATGGAAGAAACTACCATGATAGTTTTGAAGGAAATGTACCTTACTTGTAGAAGTAAGTGTCTCTTCAGAATTAATTCCCTCTTTCTGATACTAACCTCTAGCCACAACTCTTACCTTACTTCTATCAGCAACATATCTTATCTTGCAAATCCATTTGGAAGATACCACGTTCTTGCTTTCTAGTTTGAGTACTATATCCCAAACATCATTCTAGTATCACAGCATCTTCTATGAGTTTGTCTTCTCAGGTCATCAACATATCCTAGTCTTCTACATTCAACCTTGAAGGTTGGAACCTACTTTACTCTTGGAAAAGTCTCGATCCATCACAAAGCTATCCATCATGTCATACCATGTCGAATTCAGATATAATTTTCTATAGTCACTCCCCCTGAAGTGGAGTATCATCTTCCCTCTTCATTCTGTACAGGTGGTTCTATGCTTGACATATACTGGTCAATAGAGTATGTCATGTCATAGTCTATTCTTTCTAGGGAGAATCACGAGCCTTGCTTTGTACACTTGTTCCATCATATCGTATACATCATTCCCCATGATCAACTGTTATTATTTGATCATAGCTTCTTTTATAGCATTCTTTTCTTCATCTTGAGTTATCTCTTGTGCACATGGTGGTCTTCATCCTTCAAGGTGGATCTACCATTCTCTGAAGCTTTTTCTTCCATCATGGTGTCTCTGACCCTGTGAGCTTCAGATTCATGTTTATTGGAGTGAATCTTGAATTGTCATCACTTGTTCTTCGGAACAAGTCTCATATCCTTTTTTTCTTGTAGGAGGTTGTTCATGATCTTTCCTACAATTCAAATGCACCAGTTGCATGGTTAGAACTATTTCATAAAACATATGTATAACGACAAATTCTTATGCATCATGAAACTCTTTAATCAATACAACATGCATCCATATCTCACTTAAACTTTCTAGATGCCTTCCATCTCCACCATGACATTATTGAGATTGTGCACTAATCCAATATGTCACCAAGGAGGTTTGATAAGTAGCAATGGAGAGTTGTATAGCACCATGAGCTACTTACCCATCACATGCATATTAGTAGTATACAGTCATTAATGCAAACAATCTATCATGCATAACACATCACCTGAATATAATCAAATGTATAACAAAACAATATCATGAAATGACAATTGAATACTTATCTTTATTTGTTTCATGGGTATACTCCTTCTTGAGTCTTCAGCTTCATCGTATTCTTCATCATCATTTCTTATCCAAATGATGAGGTGGATAAGAATTTCTTCAAGATTTGAGATCTGCATATTCCTCATTGATTGAGGAATCTTCTTTGGAAGATGAGAGCTTGATCTTCAGAGATGAGCTTCTTCTTCTTCCCAAAGTCGACTAAGAGTAATCACTTCCTTCTGGAACACATTTCTTAAATGAATGAATTCTATGATCCTTGGAGGCCATTCAAGGTGGCCATCACCACTTGTGCATTCTTCACTTCTTCCTTCCCCGCTTAAAGTTGTTCTTTGATTTGAGAGATCCTTATGACTGCATGGTCTTTGCATTCTGGATCTTCACATTCTTCAGCTGGTTTCTTAAGGTCATATTCTGATCTATGTTCTTCCCTTCAAATAGCTTGGTCAAGGAATCAAACCTCATCAATGTCTTTAGGGAAGACACTTGTAGTCCAAGTTGATTCGTAACTGAATCATCAATGATCTTCTGAGATTTAACCAAGCTCTTCTTGAGAAAGGCTTCTATACTCATCTCCTTCTGAAACTAGAACCTCTATGCTCATGTAGGTGTCCAATCCATTTTCTTCAGAGAGATCATATACCTCTAGAATTGGAAGTTGTAAACTTCACCAAGCTTATCATCAAGATGATGTCATAGATCACTTTGAAAAGAGAACCTCAAATGAACATAGCAAAGGATTAGATCTTACCGATTTGAGGTGTCTGTCCTCGTTCTGGAGCTCGCTGATCTAGGGTTTGTCACAGAAACCGTAACTTCAAAAACTTGGAATCTTTCAGATCTGATTGTCTAGACAGATAGACCTCTTCAAATGGAGCTGTCCAATGTACTCCATTTCTGAAAAAAATAGAGGGAAGCTCCCGGAACAGGAAGCCCTAATTTTCCAATTTCTTCAGCAGAAATGCCTGTTACTGTTTCTGTGATATCTCTGAAATTTCTGCTCCTCTATGTCTAAAATTTTGTTCTTAGGTAACCTCGTATGTCTCTGATCCAACAACGTAGGTTTCATCAGAATTGGTTTCACCATTTGGTATTTATGATCCTTTTTCCAAGGTGACTTGTTACAGGACTGCTCAGAACAACGAAGTTGTACGGCATGACACGTGTCACTGGTTCATCTTCTAAGTCTTATATTTGAACCACCGAAATTAAAGTCTGTGCCCTTTCTAGAACATCTTCAGGAATTCCATTTGGACCTCTGTAGCCCAAGATATTGCAATTCTCCCTAGGTGTCCTGTTTAGGGATGAATTCTGGAAGAGGATGGAACCCTAACTTGGAAAGAACATATCTCCTGGAATACAGAGAATATGAGGATGAAGTTTGGAAAAAGTGTTCATCAAGATTTTATCTTCGGCCCCTGCAATTTTTAGCTCCTGAAACTTCACCAATATTGGAATATAGCGAATGTACCAAAACGTATCATTTTTAGTATTTAGGGTTTTTCTAGCTCGGGGTCAAACTAGGGTTTGAATTTCCCAGAGTTTCACCCAACCAAATTTCTTGATCCAAGTCTCTAAAATTAGGTTTTGATGAGGAGAACAATCATATGCTGGTCTCACTCAAAAATTCCTCTTCTGTAGAAAGCCCTAATTTCCACATCGAAAACTGAAAATGCTTGGAATCGAATTCCGCTTCGACAGAAAGATGCACCCTTCAAAGGAGAGTCAGCCTAGCCTTCTTTTGCTGATTGATTGTGGAGAGAGGACCAAAAAATAAGAAGCCCTAGCTTCTGTAGCTTGTGAAAGCTTCCCTATTCAGGTTAGCTCTGATACCATGTTAAATTTTTCATATGCTTAGCTAAGACATCAGTATATCATTTCATTTTTCATAATAAAAGCATATAAAATAGGATCACTGAAAGAAACAGTATCACAAGAACAACACAGATTTATCCTGGGAAAACCCTAAAGGGAAAAACCCAGCAAAAACTTCCTCAATATAGATGCCCCAAAAGGGAAAAAGGTAAAACCAACAAGGAGATCAAAAACCTGATTCTCCTCCTTCTCCAGCAACTTCTCTCCTCCACAAGTGCGCTATTCCAAGTGAGTGTGTGTGTCACAAATGAGGAGCACTACACCTTTATTTATATTCATCCGTTCACTTAAGTTAATTCATTTGTCATGTCGGCTCAAGTTAACTCATGTAGGCTCGAGTTACACATGTAGGCTCAAGTAACCACACTGGGGTGCTGATGACCCACCTTTACAATTAGAGGGGACGACGTCATGACTCTTATTAGTTCTTCCGATTAGGAGCATCGAGGTACAATGTAATACAAGTGGTTCTCCCGGTAGGACCATCGGGGACCAGAAAAGATACATATAGAATATTCTTTGAAGTTACAATATTTCAACATTTTTTCCTCTCCAAAGATTTAATTTTCATAAAATAAAAAGCATATTTCCATGCTCTCATTCTCCCATTTGAATTTTTCTTGAATCCATGATTGAAAATGAGCTGTGAGGGAGGAGTCTTTTGTCCAATCCTTTCTTGGTTCCCCAAAAGTAGTAGGAAATTTGTCTCTGGTTTACTAAATTCTCAAAACTAGTTTTTTAAAACAAGTTTAACATAACAAAATGTTAAAAGGTATTTAAATGAAGTAGGATTATAGATCAAGGAATCATCACAAGGCATGGGTAATTTCATCTACTATACTGCCCATCAGTTTCCTCCTGGGATTCTACCTCAAAACGTATTTTTCTATTACTAGAAAATATTCATATTCTAAGTTTTTTTTCAAAATTGTCATGATAAGTTTGTCTTATAACATAGTACAAAAAAAATATTGACAAACTTATTTACAACATATGCAAAATAAAAAATAGGACTTTTCATAGGGTTAAAATTGGGTTATTACAATAATTGTTAGTAGGAGGAAATAAAGAGGTCAACGTTGTGGAGGCAATGTTGGGAATACATAATGGTGCAAAAGATATCAGGTTCCCACATGGGATGAATAGCTAAAAATAAATTAGAAGTTGAATGTGTATGGCTGAAGGAAGGTTCAACTCCAGCATGCTACATTAAAAGAGGAGGAGCACAAGTGTTAATTTAGATTTTGGAGTTTGAGATTAAGAATTGCAGGCTCACACATACCTCCATATTGTAAGCTACATGTTGACATTCTCGTACTATTTAATAGAGTTATATTATGTCCATTTCCTCTTATCTAATTGTTTATATTTAATTATTTCCATAATTAAATCAGCACCATTTGTAATTACATAAATATTTAAGTGATTGAGTTCTATATCTAGAGAACTTTGACCTAATTTTGTAGTTTCCTTGGTAACCTACAAACCTTGATTCTACATAAGTATGAATAGGTATACTCTTAAAACTTGTTGATGTATTTGTAACTTCAGAATGTATTCACTTGTATATCTTATGTCTTGTACCTTGATGTTTATTTTGGGAAGTGTCTGTAATGTATTTGAGTCATGTCATGCCCCGATGTTCCTATCGTGAAATTCAATAATGTAAACAAGTCATGTCAAGTCATTGTGGGTAACCCTCCTATTGTGCAAGGGTTAAAGTCCCCGCAGTTTCGGGGCCCTAGGTTTACTAGAATCTCCTAAAGAAGTCGGCCCTAGTGATTTATTGTCAAGTCGGGAATTAGTATAAATAGAGAGTGAGCCTCTCTATTTATCACACACTCACTGACACTCAGTTGTAGCGCATAGCTGAGAGAGAATTTGATGGGACTAGAAAGAAAGAGGCTACCATTATTGGGAGATCATCTTACTATTTTGGGGTTTTACTTTTGGTGATGATTCTATCTCTGAGGAAGTTACAGGGTTTTCTCCATTTATGGTTTCCTCGAGGAAAAACATTGTGTTCATTAGATCTTGTGCTTGATTGCTGTGATTGTTATTCTCTCAGTTAAAGATCCTAATAAAATGCTAGCTTAAATGATAAAAATCTAACATGGTATCGGAGCTGACCTGAGAAGAAGACACTGTGCAGCTATGGGAACTAGGGCTTCCTAATTTTTGGATCTCTCTCCACAAATTTTCAGCAAAAGAAGGTTGGGATGTCTCTCCTCCCTAGGGCGCATCTTTCTGTCGAAGCAGAATCTGATTCTGAGCTTTTTCAGTTTTGGAACCGACACTACTGTCGAAAATTAGGGCTTTTCATAGAAGTGGAATTATCGAGTGAGACAAGGCGTGGATTGATCTCCTCCTCAAAATTGAAGTTTAGAGATCAAGATAAAAGCATTTGGTTGGATAGAACTCTGGGAAAGTCACACCCTTATCTGCTCCTGAACCAGCACTGCAGAAACTTAGCTCCAGATACAGATCCAACATCTTGACCTGGTAAGATCTAAATATTTTGTATTTCCATTTGAGGTTCTTATTTAAGATGTCTCATCATACCAAGCTTGATGAAAAGCTTGAGGGAGTTGATAACTTCCTAGCTTGGAAGTATAGGATCTCCCTGGTCCTGGAAGAAAATGAGTTGGACTCCTATATCAATGAGGAGGTTCCAGTTCCAGAGGGAGATGAGGCTAAGGACTTACACAAGAAGAAGTTGGTTATGGCTAAGAGGATTATTGCTAAGTCAATCAAGGATCACCTCATACCACAGATGTCCTCCCTAAAGACACCTAAAGCTATGTTTGATGCCCTAACCAAACTGTTTGAAGGGAAGAAAATAAACCAGAAGATGACTCTGAGAAACCAACTGAAGAATGTAAAGATCCATAATGCAGAGACCATCTAGTCTTACTTTACAAGGGTCTCTCAAATCAAGTAAAAGCTAGAAGCAGTAGATGAAGAAGTGGAGAATGCAAAGATTGTGATGACCACCTTAAATGATCTACCTAGGGAATGGGACTCTTTCATTCAAGGGATCTTGTAATATCCCTGGTTCTGACCCCGACTGCATTAAAAGATACATGATGTATATGTTGTAATTAATCGTGGTGTGGAGCTAAAGGAAAAAGCCCCACCATCGATTTGGTTGTGTTATGTTTCGGCAATTGGGATCATTGCCAATGGTATATCGTGCTATCCGGCACATGATAGTTTTTCATCATGTAACTATGCACATTAATTAAAATAAACCTATAGCCAGCTACAACGGTGCAACGTTAAATGAAAAGGGCATGATTTCCTAAGGTTAAGGGGGACGGGAATGTTAAACCATGAGCCTATGGGGAAAAGCCATGTGTCAGCCATTAAAAGCCTTGATGTCAGTTGGGCAGTTAATGCTGGGTAGTGGTGGTGGTAGGTTTGCCCCCATGCACTCTCCACCAGCTAGTTCAATCACCAGCGCGGGCTGGGAGTGGTTTCCTCACGTGCTGTTTAGTATCCCAACCATTTTGTTCTATCCACTTTCCCCATCGCCAGCCATTCTTTTTCCTCATGTCGAGCTGAGTTAAAAGGATCCATGATCCATTGATTGGGGGTCCAGTTCTCCTTTCTTTCACCGGCTGTTCCTTTTCCTCACGCACCGATTGGGATCTGAGTATGATCTTCCTCCAGCCTGTACAAAGAATCGATTTCCCTTTTTCCAGTATCAGATTGGGAAATGTTCTGGTGGTTTTCCATTGTGAGATCGGTTGTGTTCTTCCCCTAATTGGTGGTGGCTATGAGTACCTATGCTGTGTTGGCTGTGATCTCATTCACTTTTGTTGGCCATGTTTTCCCTTACGATTTGGGCTGCTGTAGGTTGCTATGGAATCGTTTTGGCCATGATAGGGCCAAGAACTATTCAGGGATTTGTCTTCACTTGTTTGAGCTGTGAAGTGCTTGGTTTACTGCATCCATGCAGTGGTTGTTCTTCGGACTGTGTGGAGTGGTATTGAAGGCTGGGTATGATTGAGAAACCTAGGTTTGGGGAGCCACATAGACAAAGTTAGATGGCTGGCTTTCTTCTCCACAACCCCAGAAGAACACTAGCAAGGGATTTCAAGGCCCGAGGGACTATGAAGTAGAGAAGGGACTGATTCCTGGTGTCAGGTGTGTGTGCGTGTCTTAGAGGCCAGGCTAGCTCTGGTGTAGGTGTCCTTATCTCTTCCATGAGCTCACCAGCTTAGCATTTAGCTTCTCCCAGCTCCTTGATAGCTTGATAAGCCCTACTGTGTGGGATTGGTTTATTTGTGTACCTTGGCTATGTGTAAGCCTACTTAGTCCCTTATTCCTTGTGGAATCATGCCCAACTCGGGGGTGGCAGTGTTGCTGAGAGATTGATGAGCACATTGGCCTATGGTTGGGTGGAACATTGCAATGATGTAGTTGGTTGTGGGACAAGTTCTTCATGAGATAAGTATCCTTGTCTATTTCATTTCTGAAATTATATTGAGGGCTAATTAACTATGATGAACATGCTGAATGCCTGAATGTATGTTTGCTTCCGCTGTGTATGTGAATGTATCTTAGCATGTTTTATGTTTTAAGAATTTTATTTCAGTATTTTATGGATGTTCATGTTCATGGGGCTAGTTGCCCGGATGTTTGATGGTTTGGTAGCGTCCTCTTCGCCGGTCGGAGGGTCAGGAACATTATAGTGTGGTATTAGAGCTCTGGTTGCATCATGGGCTTGAATGGGCCGTGAAGATGAAGTGATAGAGATTATGTTGCAGCATTTGGGCCTTAGAGGGCCATGAGAAACAGTTCACAGAGACAGGGTTCCTACTACCCAGAAGAAACCAAGAGAAAATGGGTGAATGGCAGGAAAATTTTCACAAAAATTTTCTAAGTATCAGAATTGTCGGCTCATAGAAAAAATTAGTGCGAAGTTCTTCCGATGTAGTGGAAAAGATAGTCTGAAGGTCACCCAACGTACGACAATCGGAAGAAGATTGCAGAAGGAATTGCATTCGTTGCCCGTTGGCCTATCGGAGGAATAAGTGCAAAGGTCCTCTGATACCGCGGAAGTGTTAGCCTAGAACTCACCCACAGGAGAGAGAAATTTTGAAAATTTGAAAAAGTAATGGAATCATCGACGATTGGCGATTATTAGTTGATCGCATCGCCGATCAGTAGATGATCAAGTCACCGACGCGGCGAAAATTTTGGTGACTACATCGAAAGAGGTTAGATGATCTTGCGCCACTGTTGCGTATGGCTAGGCAACTATCCTTCTAAGGGATGGAGCCCCGACCGTCAATGTCGCAGAAGAAAGTCGTTCCGACAGCCAATGCAGCGAAAGATTTCCAAATTTTTTTCTAAGGAACGAAATCATTGGCAATCGGAGAGGAATAGTTGTTTACATCATCGATGAATAGTTGTTGACATCGCCAATGAATAGTTGAAGGAAGAGCCAATGCAAGAAGAATATTAAAAAAATTTCTAAGTGTTTGTTGGCCATCGAAAAAAGTTAGTTGTACGAGTCGCCGATGAACGTCAAAAGGAATTAGTGGTTCGAGCGCCGCCATTGCGGAAGTATAGAGCACTAATCTTCTAATGGATAAGGTTTCGACTATCGATGCCGATTAAGTTTTGCTTTAGATCACCAATCGGAAGTTATTAGTGGATCGGATCGCCGATCGAAAAAAGGTTCAACGTGGATGAACCATCATTGCGACCGCCTAAGGGGCTACCCATCCAATGAAATAAAGGATCAGATCGTCGATGTATCAAAGATGTATTGCCGTCTGGTCGCCACAACAATGAGGAACGTAGTAACTTGGATGACCGATACCTAGTTGATGGCGTAGCCACAATGTTGAAAAATAGGTAGTGAAAATGCCAGAACGATGGCAAAGAATAGAAGATGGTTGAGCTGATGAAGCAGCAGAAAGATGGTCAAGGAAGAAATTTTGAAAATTTTTCTAAGTATGAGAATCGTCAGACTTCGGTGAAACTTAGTGGATGTGGGAGCTGCAGTTTCGGTGGAGATCAGCTGAAGGCCGCCAAAATGCTAGCCTAACTTAGTCGGATGAAGCTCCGATAAGAACATCAGCGATCAGTGACGATCAGTTTACTGGATCGCCAATGACTAGTTAAGGGAGTAGCCACAGTGTCGACGGAAAATAGTTGATGAAACAGCCGACGAAGTGTCACAGGAAGGAGAAAAAGAAAATTTTCACCGAGAATTTTTCTAAGTGTTGAGGATATCAGAGATCAGCGCATGTTAGTGGATGAGTCCACCGATGAGTCGGGAGAAACTAGTGATCTAGAGCGCCGATCGGTGGAAGATAGTTGAATGAGTGTCCATTGCGGAATTCTAGAGGACTAACCTTCCGATGGGTAGAGTTCCCGACTGCCGATGCTGCAGTGACTAGAGGTTATAACTGCCAATAGGCTTGTGGCCGTGGAAGACACAGAAGGTTTGTTGGACGCCATTGTGGAAGCCTTGGCGACTAGCCACTTGATGCAGAGAGCATCTGACCGTCGATGCAGTGGTTAGTCAATTTTCTCAACGATGAAGTTTGAAATAGTAGACCACTACAGGCCCGATACAGTAGAGAAAATTAGACGTTCTAGCCGTTGAAACGCCAGAAGGTTAGTGAAGAAAGGACCCGATGAACAATCCTTGACATCACCGATGCGGATCGGAAGCGTAGACAACTACAAACCCGAAATGCTGGAAAAGGATAGATGAGCAGGCCGCCGATGAGTGCAGAGAAAACTAGAGCTTTTGGTCGCCGAAATGTTGGAAACTTAGTTGGAAAGAGACCCGATAGGGAGAAAGAAATTTTGGGTTTTTCACTGGGATTTTTCTCAGCAAATTTCAACGGATTTCAGTGGAATTTTCAGCAAATTCCAGCTAGTGTTCTAGTGGGATTTGCAGTGAATTTTCTCATTGGGGTTCTCAGCAGTTTCAGAACTGGCAAGGAAGAAAACCCTAGGTGGCTAAAGTTCACATTTCAGACCCAAATTCAGTGGTGTGTTTTTCCATTATTTTTGAAATGATGTGGTTTTCACACTCGAGGTCAGAATGAAGCATGTGGATAGGCGTTGGAAATCTTATCCAGCAGGGAACAAGGAAGGGTCATCAGAATTTGAATGTGGAGCAGCAAAGTGCTAGTGATTGCTTGGAAAAGAAAAGTGCTGCTGTCAATAAGGACAAATCCAGGAATTGCATTCCTAGAGGTAGTAAGACCATGAAGCCAAACCAACTGTTGTGTGGAAGAGGAGTTCCATGCAAGGATGAGGGACTTGAAAAGGGAAATTTCCTTAAACCCTATCTTGCAAATTATAATTACATTTTATAAGTCTTATACATAAAATGTGAGGATATGCCATGCATGCATAGGATATTACATGTTAGTGAATTATGCATTTATAATAAACCACTAATGATAATTATTGCATTGGTATTGGCATTAGTGGAAAAACCAACGACAACATGGACAGGGCTGAATATGTTGCTGATGTTGACGAATGTGACCAGAAACCCTGTGGAGAAAGGGATAAGGCAACAAGTCCAGAATCAAAAGTTGGTGAGAAAAATCTGCAATCTCCTGCAAAGGACCAACCAAACTGGTAATGTCAAGGGTGTAAGTAGGATCCATGAAGGTAAGAGTTTAATTATGACAATTGCATGGAGTGGTAAAATCAAGATGTCTCATACCATGTGGGTATTTGAATTTTATATTGCATTCATAGATAAATGTATCATGCACATATTGTTATGAGCTTAGTAGCCCAAATAAAGTAAGTACTGATGGTCTTGATTATAGTAATGCGTCCTATATGAAGTAGTCATGGTTAGGCCATGCATGGTATGTTTGAATGCATAGTATTCCTGAATCAATGCAAGGTTGCATTGAGTGGATATGCATTAAAATATTTCATAAATCTTGTGGTTATGCATTGAATAGATGCATATGAAAAGTATGAGTAAATGTTGTAGATATGCATACATAAGTATGGGTGCAAATGTTGCAATGCAATGCATGAATGCATAGAGATAGTGCATGATTTATTATGGATAATTAATGGCTGAAATGATGAATTGATGGCAATTCTAGAACCATTTCAAGAGTTGTTATGAATGCAGGATAGTAAGTGCATGAAGAGGGTAGTCATGATCGATTGACTACCGGAAATGCTCGATGGAAGGGCAAGGTGGTACAATGATACGCTTTTGAAGTAAGAAGTATCTAAACCATTCATTTAAATTGCATAAATGATGTGACTATACCTTGCAGTTTCAGTATGATAATGATTGCATGAAGTAAATGAGTTTTGGTCATATTGATGTGCTAACAGCTAGAAGTATTTGAATTCTATAATTCTGAAAATGCTTCAATGATTTTTACAACAATGTAAAAAGGTTATATGCATCAAGACTTACCAAGTGTTTGGCTGATTGAAGTTTAGGTTTCAGGTAGATTGTTTGGGGCATGGCAATGTGAGTAAGACCATGAAAAAGGCCGGAATCTAACATGTGAAAGAGGCAAAACTCATGAGAAGAGTCTCATGGTTGTGAACATAGTTTGTATGCTGAATAAATTGTCAATTTAAAATTGTAAATTTCAGATTTAAGAAATTGTTGACAACTACTAATCACGATTGGATTGCATAGAATTGTGTCAGGAGGACGCATTGTAACTCGGTGTTCATGTTATGCTAGTAAGCATAAGATCATAATGGGAATAGTGGTGTTGCTTAAAAGAGACCCACTAATGAGGATCACCTCATTGCCAAGCAAATCGATTTCTGTAGTAGACAGAGTTGCAATTTCACATTGAATTTAATTACTAATGTCATTGCTTGGTTATGGAACAATCAATTTGGATTGTATTATCAGATAATGATTGACTGTTTGGCTACTTGATGAATGTGCCAGGGGTACACATTGCAAGAAGACCATGTGTGATGGCCTGAAGGAGCCAGACTTTATGGGGAAGTTCTCCCCTATCTTGGAAATGGGTTTTGGGTGAAACTCCATTGGACATTTTGGAAATGTCTCATCTGCACTACATGTTTGGTAAGAAACATGAGTGAGATGGTATAGATTATGTCGCTAAGACATGTGTGGATATGAAATGTAAAAAGGATTTGGGATGGCAAACCAAGGGACTGTCAACTCAGAGAAGGGAGCCCCCATTCCTCCTTAACGAAGGAATACTGCCTCGGCAAATGGATAAGTGTTCTTTGACCCTAGCTAAGAATATGCATGTCAAATTGTTAAATTCAATATGCATAGCATGTTTCAATTTTATTTCCATTATGGCGGATTGATTGAGTATGAATAGGGCCTACATGGTTCACATTGGAAAAGGGTGTACACTTTCTCGATGTCGGATCATGAAAGGGTTTTCTATATTGATTACACTCTAGCGGGTGGACGCACTCCTAGTGTCTCAATACTTGATAGTGAATGATATGAAATATGATTCCAGTTTTAGAACAATAACACTGATGAGTTGTTTATATTGAGTGTGTTGTCAGGATAAACATATGCAGTCTAGTGTTTCACACTAAATGGACTATGGCTTCAGTTCATCCTACTTCCTACTGAAGAGAACAGAGAAGGAGACATTCCCGAAGGACTGGAGAGCAAAGAAGGGGGTTGTTTCTTATGTTGTATGGGGTAGTGAAATTAGAGCTCGCTGCTGGAAATGAAACCTGGAAACGGTAATGATAAAGTTCCCTTCCTAGTCAGCATAAATATGTATTGGAAGGAGATGTTCGGCTATTATATGCCTGGGGATCCATAGTAGATCCTGGACCTAGAAATGGTCATTTATTGTTGATATAAGTGCATGTGTTATTATTGATGGCCTGATAAACCCAACTGCATTGGCTTGGATGATTGGTTGTGGATATAAGTGCAATGTTGATATAAGTGTATTGTTGATATAAGTGCAGGTGATTTGTTGACAGTCTGATAAACCTAGCTGAAGGTTGGCTTGACTGTGTAGTTATTTGATGTTGTGGAAATTGTGGAAACGGTACAGTGTTGGCTTGACTACCTGTAGTCTGATAAACCCAACTGTTAGCTGGCTTGGCTGAGTAGCCTGATAAAACCAGCAGTGTATTGGATTGATTGGTTGCAGCCTGATAAACCCAATTGTATATTGGCTTGGCTGGACGGTCTAATAAACCCAGCTATAGGTTGGCTTGACTGTGCCTGATATATATATATAAAAGGATGTTGTGAAGCAGCCTGCATGCTGACGTAACATCCAAGTCCATAGGCGATCCCAAGGCTTGCAAAGTGAAGCAGGATCCTGTGGACCAACAAGGAAACACACAATATAGATAAGTATTGGATTATTTTGCAATTTCTTGCTTATGAATATACATGTGTACATGATTTGGTTACGATGTTTTAAGCTCTTGTTTAAGAGATAAAAACTGATGAGAATAAAATAAACATGTGAATTTATTCAATGTTTGAATATAGGTATCACTGGAAGCAAGGACTATGAAAGCATCCTAGGGGTTCATGTGGACATGTGACTGTCCTGAAGAGCTCAGAATGAGCAGTGATGAAAAAGGTGCTAGTGAGAATGT
>LPNX011106474.1:396356-412065 GCA_001517045.1 Pseudotsuga menziesii | reverse complement strand
TATATATATATGCATTGTGAAAACAAAAGATTGTTGAATGCATGTATGACTAAAAATGGAATGTGTGTATTTGCTTAAAGTAAATTGTGAATGTTGGAATAGTTAAATCCCCGCCCAAGAATGGACATGAATGAGCTCATGTGCCTATTGGGAAGGCATGAAAAATATGAAAGTCTCATTGATGAGACTTGGACTGTCATGCCAATTAGGCAATTAATTGACTGATTTTAATGCCTATATTATGCTTGGTCTGACAAAATTTCAATGATGCATTTCACAGGTGAGAAAAGTGAAATCCAGTGATGCACATTGATCATGGCAGCCGACCAAAAGTTGTTGGATTTGGCTGGAAGTTTCCTTCAAACAATTGCCAAGACCCAAGAAAATCTTGGAGAGATACTCAAGATACAAAAAAAATCCTAGACTTGGGGATGAGTAGAAAGTTGAGAACTAGCAAGAGAAGCTTGTGGAAGCCGAGGGGCTTGGTCCTGAAAGTTTAAGTAAATAATTGAACGTGGGACATATCTGCAAAATTTTGAAATTTTGATGTGCAAATGGTATATGCATTCCTATGTATTGGAACATCGAGGATGGTGTTATTCCAAGGGGGAGGGGATTATAATATCCCCGGTTCTGACCTCGGTTACATTAAAAGATACATGATGTATATGTTGTAATTAATCGTGCTGTGGAGATAAAGGAAAAAGCCCCACCATCGATTTGGTTGTGTTATGTTTTGACAATTGGGATCGTTGCCAATGGTACATCGTGCTATCCGACACATGATAGTTTTGCATCATGTAAATATGCACATTAATTAAAATAAAACTACAGCCAGCTACGACGGTGCAACTTTAAATGAAAAGGGCATGATTTCCTAAGGTTAAGGGGGGGAAATGTTAAACCATGAGCCTATGGGGAAAATCCATGTGTCAGCCATTAAAATCCCTGATGTTAGTTGGGAAGTTAATACTGGGTAGTGGTGGTGGCAGGTTTGCCCCCACGCACTCTCCACCAGCTGGTTCAGTCACCCGTGCGGGCTGGGAGTGGTTTCCTCACGCGCTGCTTGGTATCCCAACCATTTTGTTTTGTCCACTCTCCGCATTTCTGGTCGTTCTTTTTCCTCACACTGAGCTGAGTTAAAAGGATCCACGATCCATTGATTGGGGGTTCGGTTCTCCTTTCTCTCACCGGCTGTTCCTTTGCCTCACACACCGATTGGTCTCTAAGTATAATCTTCCTTCGACTTGTACAGAGAATCAATTTCTCTTTTTCTAGTATCAGACTGGGAAATGTTCCAGTGGTTTTTCATTGTGAGATCGGTTGTGTTCTTCCCCTGATCGGTGGTGGCTGTGAATACCTACGTTGTGTTGGATGTGATCTCATTCACTTTTGTTGGTCGTGTTTTCCCTTATGATTTGGGCTGCTATAGGTTGTTGTGGAATCATTTTGGCCACGATAGGGCCAAGAACGATTCAAGGATTTGTCTTCCCTTGTCCGAGCTGTGAAGTACTTGGTTTACTACATGCATGTAATGGTTGGTATTCGGACTATGTGGAATGGGATTGAAGGCTGGGTATGCTTGAGAAACCTAGGTTTGGGGAGCCACATAGACAAAGTTAGATGGCTGGATTTCTTCTCCAAAACCTCGAAAGAGCACTGGCAAGGGAATTCAGGGCCTGCGGGACTATAAAGTAGAGAAGGGACTGATTCCTGGTGTCGGGTGTGTGTGGGTGTCTTAGAGGCCAGGCTAGATCTGGTGTAGGTGTCCTTAGCTCTTCCATGAGCTCACCAGCTTAGCATTTAGCTTCTCCCAGCTCTTTAATAGCCTGATAAGCCCTACTGTGTGGGCTTGGCTGATTTGTGTACCTTGGCTATGTGTAAGCCTACTTAGTCCCTTATTCCTTGGGGAATCATGCCCAGCTCGAGGGTGGTAGTGTTGCTTAGAGATTGATGAGCACCCTGGCCTATGGTTGGGTGGAACGTTGCAGCAACATAGCTGGTTGCGGGGAAAGTTCTTCATGAGATAAGTATCCTTATCTATTTCATCTCTGCAATTATATTAATGGCTAATGAACTATGATGAACATGCTGAATGCCTGAATGTATGTTTTCTTCCGCTGTGTATGTGAATGTATATTAGCATATTTTATGTTTTAAGAATTTTATTTCAGTATTTTATGTATGTTCATGTTCATGGGACTAGTTTCCCAGATGTTTGATGGTTTGGTAGCGTCCTCTTTGCCGGTCGAAGGGTCAAGGACGTTACAGTGTGGTATCAGAGCTCTGGTTGTAGCATGGGCCTGAATGGGCCATGCAGATGTAGTGACAGAGCTTATGTTGCAGCATTTAGGCCTCAGAGGGCCATGAGAAACAGTTCATAGAGGTAGGGTGCCTACTTCCCAGAAGAAACTAGGAGAAAATGGGTGAATGGTAGGAAAATTTTCACAATTTTTTTCTAATTATCAGAATTGTCGGCTCATCGAAAAACTTAGTGCGAATTTCTTCCGATGCAGCAAAAAAGATAGTCTAAAGGTCACCTGAAGTATGGAAATCGAAAGAAGATTGCAGAAGGAATTGTGTTCATCACTTGTCGGCCCATCGGAGGACTAAGTGTGAAGGTCCTTCGATACCGCGGAAGTGTCATCCTGGAGCTCACCCGTAGTGGAGAGAAATTTCAAAAATTTGACGAAGTAATGGAATCATCGGCGATCGACAATGATTAGTTGATTGCATCGTCGATGACTAGATCATCAAGTCGCTGACACGGTGAAAATTTTGGCGACTACATCGGAAGAGGTTAGATGATCTTGCGCCGCCGTTGTGGATGGCTAGACAAGTATTCTTCCGACAGATCAAGCCCCAACCGTCGATGCCATAGAAGAAAGTCATTTTGAAAGCCGACGCAGTGAAAGATTTCTGAAATTTTTTCTAAGGAACAAAATCATCGACGATCGGAGAGGAATAGTTGTTTACATTGTCGATGAATAGTTGTTGACATCGCCGATGAATAGTTGAAGGAAGAGCCGATGCAAGAAGAACATTCAAAAAATTTCTAAGTGTTCATCGGCCATCGAAAAATGTTAGTTGTACGAGTCATTGATGAACGTCGGAAGGAATTAGTGATTCGAGCACCACCGTTGCGGAAGTCTAGAGCACTAATCTTCCAACAAATAAGGTTCTGGCTATCGATGCCGATTAAGTTGTGCTTCAGATTGCCTATCGAAAGTTATTAGTGGATCAGATCACCGACTGAAAATAGGTTCAACGTGGATGAACCATCATTGTGACCACCTAAGGGACTACCCATCCGATGAAATAAAGGATCAGATCATCGACATATCAAAGATGTATTGCCGTCTGGTCGTCACAACGACGGGGAACATAGTAACTTGGATCGAGGTGATTCCATGAAGATGGGTAACACTTTTTGGCCAAATTTGGCGATGAAAACCTGATTTTTTACTCATGTGCTAGATAGAAGCCCTCAAAACGCATATATGCCATGTGAATTTTGACTTGCAGTAAGAAAACAAATTGTAGAATATTATGTTGGCTTCATAGTGATATTTTAAAAAAAATATTCCGATGTCATTTAATGTGTGAATTTTTGCATTTAATGAACTGTGTGACCTTAAAAATTTGAAGAAGCTAATAAGTGGCTCGTGTCCACGTAGAGTAATTCAATCTTCCATTAATAATTTAAAAAAAATAAATATATGAGCATGATCTACATAAAATGAAGTGTGATGTGCATATTTTTTTGTTAATTTTTTTTGCATTATACAATTATTTATTATTTTTCGAAGGTGATCACATTCGATTTCAGCATCGTTTTAAACACATATTTGTCCACGTAAAGGAATTTTTTCTATTTTTTCAAAAATTGAAAAACCAAAGATACCCTTTTGAAGAGAACACGTTGATATGTGATGTGTACATTTTTAAGAATTTTTTAGCTGTGTATTTTTAACTTTGCGGATTTTTCTTTGAGCTGCTTCGAAGTTGCAGGGTGGTTTTCTAAGTATAAGTTTTAGAAGTAATTAAAAAATAAATATCATATGAATGCCAAAATGCGTGTATGATACGTCAGTGGATAGAAGATTCATTGGTGAATCTATCGGTATCAACTCCGCTCAGTTATGTGCTAGGAATGGCAGGGTTTACACCTCTGCAAGGCACAGTAAATTTTCCATTTGTTTGAATGAGGGCTAAGTCTGTTTTTTTAAGCCCTCGACCGAGGTATGAACCTCGACCAAGGTATCTAAATACCTCGGTCGAGGTATTTAAATACCTCGACCGAGGGTTTGTAAAGCCCACAATACCTCGATCGAGGGCTTGATAAAACATCGATCGAGATATTAAGACCTCGGTCGAGGGCTTAACAAGCCCTCGACCGAGGTGCATTTTTCTGTTTTTGCCAAAATGCGCTTGCCAAAAAGTGTTACCCAGGTTCGTGGATTCACCCATCGTCGATACCTAGTTGATGGCGTAGCCACAACGTCAGAAAATAGATAGTGAAGGCGCCGAAACGACGGTAAAGAATAGAAGATGGTTGAGCTGATGAAGCGGCGGAAAGATGGTTAAGGAAGAAATTTTGAAAATTTTTCTAAGTATGAGAATCGTTGGATGTCGACGAAACTTAGTGGATGTGGGAGCCGTAGTTTCAACAGAAATCAACTGAAGGCCGCCAAAACACCGGCCTAACTTAGTCAGATGAAGCTCCGATAAGACCATCAACGATTGGTGATGATTAGTTGACTGGATCACCAATGACTAGCTAATGGAGTAGCCACTGTCTCGGTGGGAAATAGTTGATGAAACAACCGATGGAGTGTTGCAAGAAGGAGAAAAAGAAAATTTTCGTTGAGAATTTTTCTAAGTGTTGAGGATATCGTTTATCGATGCATGTTAGTGGATGAGTCCGCTGATGAGTGGGGAGAAATTAGTGATCTAGAGTGTTGATCAACGGAAGATAGTTGAACGAGCGTCCGTCGTTGCGAAAGTCTAGAGGACTAACCTTCCGATGGGTAGAAGTCCTGACTACCGATGCCGCAGTGACTAGAGGTTCCAACTGCCGATAGGCTTGTGGCCATGGAAGACACAGAAGGTTTGTTGGCTGCCATTGCAGAAGCCTTGGCGACTAGCCACCCGATGCACAGAGCATCCGACTGCCAATGCAGTGGTTAATCAATTTTCTTGACAATGAAGTTAGGAATAGTAGACCACTACAGGCCTGATACAACGGAGAAAATTAGACGTTCTAGCCGTCGAAATGCCGGAAGGTTAGTGAAGAAAGGACCTGATGAACCGTCCTTGACATCACTAATGCAGATCGGAAACCTAGACAACTACAGACCTGATGGGAAGTGAAGATCAAGCTCTCACATCCCACACCAAGAAAACCAAAAGGGACCATCATCACTCCAAAGGTAAGATTTCATCCTTTAGAAGAGATCTATCTACTATTAGATGTTACACATGTGATGAGAAAGGTCACATATGCTAATACTTCCCTAACAAAGGGAACTCAAAGAAGAAAAAGGGAAACAAGAGAAGACATCATGCTCATGCTGCAGAGGATGATGAACCTTCCATAAAGAGAATCAGACAAGAAAGTGATGATTCTTCAAGTGATGAAGAATATGTGATGATATCCGCTCTCACAAGAACTATATCACATGGAAGCAATGATTAGCTTATAGATAGTGGTGCTTCCAAACATATGACAGGATTCAAAGAATCATTTGTGAAACTATCTTAACATGAGTCACCTCACAAGGTGAAACTTGGGGATGACTACTATTATCCAATAAAAGGTAGTGGTGAATCCTCCTATAAGCTAGAATCTGGAAAGTCTATGAAGATGAAAAATGTATCATTGTTTGTACCAAGACTAAAGAAAAACCTCATCTCCATATCTGCATTGGATGCAAAAGGAATGAGGTTTGTTTTTGTAGATGGCCAAGTTCTTATGTGGCCAAAGGTAAAGACTTTTGATGATGCAATAGTGATTGGGGAACAAGAATGAGGTCTATACAAATTGAAGGGCCAACTAGAACAAGCTTTGGTTCATGACTCAGTAGAACCAAATTAACTTTGGCATAGAAGGATTGCACATGTGCATTATAGGGCACTACCACTTGCAAGCAAAGCTATTCAAGGTCTTCCAGAAATGCAGACAAAAAATGATGGTGTTTGCAAAGGATGTGCAAAAGGAAAGAACACAAATAAGACATTTCCAAGTAGCAAGAGCAAGGCAAAAAGAATCTTGGAAATAATCCACTCCGATGTATGCAGTCCGATGTCAACCAGTTCATTAAGCGGGTATGGATACTATGTTTCTTTCATTGATGATTTTTCTAGGAAGACATGGATATACTTTATGAAGAACAAAGATGAAGTATTCAGCAAGTTCAAAGAATTCAAAGGCTTGATCAAGAACCACACAGAAAACAAGATCAATATTTTTCAATCAGATAATGGCGGATAATTCACATCAAATGAATTCAAAGACTTATGCAAATATTCAGGGATTAAGAGGGAGTTAACCACTCCATATAATCCACAACAGAATGGAGCTGTAGAAAGGAAGAATAGAATGATCATGGAAGCTGCAAGGGCCATGCTTCATGATCAAAATATTCCCATGCATCTATGGGTAGAAGCTACCAGAACAACGATGTATGTACAGAACCGTACTCCACATAGAGTACTCAAGAATAAGACACTTAAAGAAGTATTTTACGGCAAGAAACCAGAATTCATCCATCTCAGAATATTCGGTTGTCCAGCATACATACACATTTCAAAAGAAAAGAGGACAAAGTTAGATCCTTTAGGAAAGAAGGGTATATTTGTGGGATACTCTGAAAGCTCGAAGGCTTATAGAATATACTTCCTAGGATTCAAGAAGATCGACATTAGGAGGGATGTAACATTTGACAAAGACTTAGCTTACAACAAATCCAGAAAGAGACCTGCTGAAGAACCCAAAGAAACAGAAGCACCTAGAATTTATGACACAACCATGAACGGAGAATATCAAGAAGAAGATTGATAAATAGAAGAACCTAAAAAACTTGTAGATCCACCTCAGGAGAATAATCCTCACAAGAGGAAACCTGCTTGGGTACGAGAAGCTATCCAAGGTGCAGAAAGATATGGGGCTCCAAAAGAATCACATAGAGAAAGGAAAAGAACCAGGTCATCTTCCAGTTATGTAGCCTTATTATGTGATTTCATTGACAAAGAACCTTCCAACTATGAAGAAGCGGCAGAAAAGAAAGAGTGGAAGGATGCTATGATCAAAGAGTACCAATCGATCATGGAGAATGATGTTTGGGATGTTGTACCAAGACCTAAGGGGAAGTCTATGGTGACTTCCAAATGGATCTACAAGATCAAGCATGCTGCAACTAGCAACATAGAAAAATATAAAGCAAGATTTGTGGCTCGTGGCTTCTCCTAGAAAGAAGGAATAGATTATGAAGAAAATTTTTCACTTGTAGCCAGATACACTTCCATCATATCAGTACTTGCTATGGCTGCAGTGATGAAATGGAAGATACACCAGATGGATGTCAAGACTTCTTTCTTGAATGGTGTAGTGGAAGAGGAAGTGTATGTGGAGAAGCCACTCAGATTTGAGACACATGATAGGGAGACTCATGTGTGTAAATTGAAGAAAGCTCTGTATGGTTTGAAACAGGCACCTAGGACATGGTACAGTAGAATTGATGGCTTTCTATCCAGTTTGGGATTTACCAAAAGTAAAGCAGATTCCAACCTCTACTACAAGGTTGAAGAAGGCAATCCAGTGATACTCCTGCTATATGTAGATGATCTATTTGTAATAGGTATGGATGGATTGATTACTAATACAAAGAGAAAGCTTGCTACTGAGTTCGAAATGAAGGACTTGGGTATGATGCATTATTTTCTAGGCATGGAGGTGTGGCAGAATGCGGATGGAATCTTCTTCGGACAAGGGAAGTATGTAGTAGAGATCCTAAAGAGATTTGGAATGATGGACTGCAAGGCCATTACCACACCTATGGCATCGAACCTGAAGCTATTGAGTGATGCTTCATCTAAGTCAATTGATGCCACGATGTATCGTTAGATGATTGGGTCCTTGATGTACCTAACGAATATGAGACCATATATTTTCTTTGTTGTGAACACCTTGAGCTAGTTCTTGACAGATCCAAGACATGTTCACTTGATTGCTACAAAGCATATTCTAAGGTACCTGAAGGTTACATTTGATTATGGGCCCAAGTATAAGGTTGATTAGAAGATTAACCTGGAGGGTTATGTTGATTCAGATTGGGCAGGAAATGCCATCGATAGGAAGAGCATTTCAAGGTGCTGCTTTAGTATGGGATCAGGTGTGATCTCTTGGTTTAGTAGGAAGCAATCTTGTGTGGCACTGAGTACAGCTGAAGCATAGTATGTCATAGCTTGTTCAGCTAATTGTGAGGTAGTATGGCTAAAGAAGCTACTGTTTGATTTATTTGATCTCCAGTTAGATGCTACTTATATATATTACGACAACCAGAGTTGTGTGAAGTTGTTGGACAATCCGGTGTTCCATGACAAGTCAAAGCATATCGAGATCAAGTATCACTATACCAAGGATATGGTGCAGAGAGGAGCAGTGAAGCTCTAGTATGTTGCGACAGACGAACAGATAGATGATGTGTTGACAAAGCCATTAGCCAAAGTGAAGTTTGAGTACTTCAGGGAGAAGCTTAGTGTTCTCCAGATCGAGATTCCTCCCAAGAGGAAGTGATGAGTCTGTGATGTTCCTTTCTGACATGGTGAGAGGATTGCTTCCTTCCATGGTCAGATGTAAGTGTAGTTCCCTTCTAACATGGTGAGAGGATTGGTTCCTTCCATGGTCAGATGTAAGAGCTGTGACATGGTGAGAGGATTGGTTCCTTCCATTGTTAGATGTATGTGATGATGCCACATCCAGCATGAAAAAGGGTTGGCTCTGTGAAGACACATTTAGTATGAAAAAGGACTAGCTCTATGTAGATCCCACATCTAGCATGAAAAAGGGATTGCTCTATGAAGACACATCTAGTATGAAAAAGGACTAGCTATGTGTAGATCCCACATCCAGCATGAAAAAGGTTTGGCTCTGTGAAGACACATCTAGTATGAAAAAGGACTAGCTTTGTGTAGTTCCCACATCCAACATGAAAAAGGGCTGGCTCTGTGAAGACACGTCTAGTATGAAAAAGGACTAGCTCTGTGTAGATCCCACATCTAGCATGAAAAAGGGTTGGCTTTGTGAAGACACATCTAGTATGAAGAAGGACTAGCTCTGTGTAGATCCCACATCCAGCATGAAAAAGGGCTGGCTCTGTGAAGACACATCTAGTATGAAAAAGGACTAGCTCTGTGAAGACTCATCTAGTATGAAAAAGGACTGGCTCTGTGTGGATCCCACATCTACTATGAAAAAGGACTAGCTCTATGAAGACTCATCCAGTATGAAAAAGGACTGGCTTTGTGTAGATCCCACATCTAGTATGAAAAAGGACTAGCTCTGTGAAGACTCATCCAGTATGAAAAAGGACTGGCTTTGTGTAGATCCCACATCTAGTATGAAAAAGGACTAGCTCTGTGAAGACTCATCCAGTATGAAAAAGGACTGGCTCTATGTAGATCCCACATCTAGTATGAAAAAGGGCTAGCTCTGTGAAGACTCATCCAGTATTAAAAAGGACTGGCTCTGTGTAGATGCCACATCTAGTATGAAAAAGGACTAGCTCTGTGATGATACATTCAGTATGAAAAAGGACTGGCTCTGTAGATGTACATCCAGCATGAAAAATGGTTGGCTTTGTAGAACTTCATGTGACAAGAAGAATCAAGAGATAGCACCCGTGATGATCCAGATCCAGTGATGATGATCTAGCAGTGATGATCCAGATCAAGATGAAGATGAATTGAATATGAAGATAACTTGAAGATGAATATGATGAGAACTCATTGATGATCCAGATGATAGAGAGAAGAAGACCCATGCTGATAAATTGTGTCGAGAGAATACCTTCCTAGTTAAGAGGGAGTGTTGAAGTATTTGTTACTTCGGAATGTATTCACTTGTCTATCTTATGTCTTGTACCCCAATGCTTATTTCGGGAAGTGTCTGTAATGTATTTGAGTCATTTCATGCCCCGATGTTCCTATCAAGAGATTCAATAATGTAAACAAGTCATGTCAAGTCATTGTGGGTAACCCTCCTATTGTGCAAGGGTTAAAGTCCCCGTAGTTCCGGGGCCCTAGGGTTATTAGACTCTCCTAGGGAAGTCGACCCTAGTGAGTTATTGTCAAGTCAGGAATTAGTATAAATAGAGAGTGAGCCTCTCTATTTATCACACACTCACTCACACTTAGTTGTAGCGCATAGCTGAGAGAGAAGAAGTTACCGGGGCTAGAAAGAAAGAGGCTACTGCTGTCGAGAGATCATCTTACTATTTTGGGGTTTTACTTTTGGTGCTGATTCTATCTCTGAGGAAGTTGCGGGGTTTTCTCCATTTATGGTTTCCCCGAGTAAAAACATTATGTTCATTGTCTCTTGTGTTTGATTTTTGTGCTTGTTATTCTCTCAGTTAAAGATCCTAATATAATGCTAGCTTAAATGATAAAAATTTAACAAAACCATAACCTTCAAAATTGTTGTTACAATAATGTTTCTTTTTCTTGTGCAAGTTGAGATCTATTCTATTAAAAAAGAGATAAAACAATAGTACAAGCAAAATAAAGCAAGGAACTATAACTAATAAAAGAAGGTCTGGCTTTACTTATATAATAAAGGAGCAAGGTGCGTAGCTCTTTCCCAACAGGGGAAGGATTGATTGCTTCAGATTTAGGTTGTTTCAACTGTTTTAAGGACGGTCAAGGAATAAAAAATAAACTAATGTTACAGTCCGACCTACTCAAGAGGAACAGGTATAGACTATCAAAGTGTTGCTAGGCCCTCCCTCCGAGAGGGAAAACAGATCAAAAGTGACCCTCCCTCTCAGAGGGAAAATAGGCCTTCCAATAGAGCATAGACAAAACCTCCATATTTTAAGGAGGGTGTGGAAAAATCCATCATGTGGAAAATACAAAAACAAAGGAAAACTAGACATGTTCAAAAATGAGCGGCATGTGGCCAGTAAGGAACCTGAATGTAGCCCATGCATGCAGACAGAAGGACACATGGCCGTGACGACCACGGGTCATGGTTTCTGCCCCGGTCATGGTTAGTCCGTGATTGGACATGTGTAACGTGGAGATGCTAGATGTGCAAGCTCTCCTAAATATGTCATTGAATTGTCATCAGATGTTTCCATTTCCTCGTCACTGGAGTTGGAGGCTTCCTTCCCTGAGACTACAGGTGGGTTTGTGGTGGGTAACGAAGAGGCCTTCTTCGATATTATTGGGTTGGACGAGAACTTACATGCAGAGTCAGAGGAGGGTTGGAGACACGGAGGGGGAATGGAGCACTGTGGTGGAGCAGAGGAGGGGGCCAAGGCATTAGGCAGACATGGAGAGGCTTGAGGACTTAGTGGTGCGGTCTCTTGTGGAGCTGGGGGTGGTTGAACAGGAGGGGCTGGGTGTGGTGGAACTAGTGGGTTAAAACGAAGGACCAAGTGCATGAGTAGGTTTTTAAAGACCCAGTAGTTCTGTCGGAGCTCCAACGTATGACCAGCTGTACCAAGCGCTCCAGAAAGTTTGTCCTCCCAATCCGAGACAATTCTTTGCACTTCCTCTAGAATTTCTAAGTCGAAACTGTTGTTGCTAGCCTGAGAAGAGAGAGGAATGTGGCCTTCTGATCAAGCCTGTCGTCCTCATCCCCTATAGGAAGTGCCTCTCTGTCTTCTAGGCATGGCGAGGAGATGGGAGGACTGTCTTGAGCAAGGCTCTGGGTGGGCAAGCTTAAATAATGGAGAGAAATTCGGGGGCACGGAGCAATAGAGAGACAGGTCAATGTAGCCTGAATAGGAGGGTGGTGACTTTGGTGCACAGAGCAAACCTAGAGAGCATTAAGCACTAGGAGAGCACTAAAGAACTAGAGGAGCAGAGCAGCAAGGTAAATACAAGGGCCACGGTATTTTGCATCATCTCAATTGAATGGCGCTTGTGTGAGGCACGATAGCCAGGAGGAGAATTAATGGCGCCCAAGCTGCGATGAGATGGCTTCGTCGTGTCATCGAGCTATGGAGTGGCCACATCTATCTAGGTCTTAAAGGCCATTAATAACGGTGGGTTGAGTGTGGGCTAGAGGGACCGCGTCAGCCTCCACGTTGGTCTGACTCACACACGCATCCGGGGGTTACAATAATGTTTCTTAATAATAATAACAAAAAATATTTTAATTGCATGTGAGTTATAAGTACTTAGTTTTCATGTCAATGTCACATGCACAACACCCTAATGCAATGAAAATATCATCTAGAACCCTTTCTTTGCATTTTTCCATTAAAACTACAAAACAAGTAGTTAGGACTTGGGAGTGTCATTTGGATTTAAGTTCAATAATCTTAAGATGCTAGTGATGATGAGGTAGGAAAAAGAGAATATATGAATTCTAATAATGCTTGAGCTTGTCACATATGTACCTAATTTGAAATTAATGATGTATATGCTAGAATGTGTATCATCATATTCAAAATTAGTATATATCCCAACCTATATAGCATTAAATGCTTGTAAATTATTTGTACCATATTTTTACATGATCATTTATATATATTTTTACTAAAAATACTTGAAAAACTTATGCTACAAATTTATTTACAAAATATGAGTTATTAATGTTAGGATGATGTTATACTGCACATTTATTTATATATTTTACATATATAAATTTAAATAATTTGTTTTTCAATTTCTCTATTCAATATAAATTATTAATAATTATTAATTTGTTTTATAAATTATTAATTATAGGGATAGGAATTTAGATATTGTCTGAGATTTTGGATTTGCTTGCTTGAGGTGGTCAACAAGATTAATCCAAGTATAACAAGCTTGCTTGAGATGGTTAACAAGATTAATCCAAGTATAACAAGTGTACACCACGGATTCATTTTATAGTGGCCGTATCTTGTTATGCTTAAATGCATCTTGATTAAGATTTAAATAAGCTTGGGTTAAAGGGTGGTTAAAGAAATTTGTAAATTTGTTTTTGTTTTTTCATATTAGTTTTTGTTTTTTGTTTGTTTATTAAATAATATTTTTCATGTGCTCATATTAACTCTAACAATTTAGTACATGAATAATGGATATATAATATGGGCATTCACGGGCCACTTTACTTGTGGTTGTGCTAGTTGGGTGGAAGAGGCCCATTTTACAGCTCACTAGAGAGGATGTGCTAATTCTACAGCCTAGTAGGAGGGAGATATGTAACTCCTTCAGTGCTCATCCTACAGCTCACATGTATCCTTTATAAAAAACAATATTTAGTATTATTAAAAATAACATGTTGGGCCATAATATATATATATATATATATATATATTGCAATAAACACTTCTTCAACATTTGCATTCTAAAAAGGGAGAGATTTGATTCCTCTAGCACTTGGTAGATCATTTTTAAGATGGATCTATGTTGTTTTTATTCAATTTCATTTCACTTTAGAATATCAATTATTGCCTCAAAGAGGGGCATTCTACAACAGAGTAGGAGGGAGATGTGTAACTCCTTGAGCTTAGAGGTGACATGTATCATTTATAAAAAAATTAAAAAATATTATAAAAATAGCATGTCTAGATTTAAAATATTGATAACCTCATATAAATAAAACTACACAAATTAGATAAATTAAAACCATAAGCATTGTATTACACACTTCCTCGACCAAAAGAGGTTTGTAGTTATTTAAAATATTTAGAACTACATATAAATAAAACTAAACAAGTTAGATAAACTAAAACCATAAACATTGCATTATACACTTCCTCAACACTTCCACTCTAAAAAATGGTATGCAAATAGGGAGATTTAATCTCCCTAACCTTAATAAATCCTTTTTAAAATGGATAACAAATCTAAACTGATTAACAAGTTTTAATTAGTTTTAAACATTATTCATAAAGCATGATACACACCCATCTATCTTGGTGCAAAACACAAAAATAACCCAAAGATTAAAATAATATAATCTAGAATCTGTTTAATGCAAAACAAAGAGCAACCCAAGTATTAAAATAATATAATCTAGAATCTCTCCTATTTCTCCTAAGTTATGTTTTGTATTTTTATTACACTGGATTATATTTAAAAGCTAAAAAGATGTTTTGTATTTGTCTTAAACTGGATAATATTTAAAAGCTAAAAATATGTTTTGTATTTGTATTAAACTGGATAATATTTAAAAGCTAAAACGTTTTGATGGTGGAAACAGCTCCCTCTTTTGCTGCTGCCAACTCCATCTTCTCTATTTCTTGATCTCTTTTCTCAACTTCTGCCACAAGCTCGTCAATCTGTTGTTTATAGACACGCTCCAAATAGTCTAGCTGCTCAAAATTTTCAACAACCAAAACATATCAGCCCTGTTTAGCTTCTTACAAAACCTAAATAAACATAAAATAATTCATATTCAGATGAACAACATACCCCATTCTTCCATTTCTCATATTGCTCTGAAACCTTTTTAATTATAATCTTGACCTCGCTCTTTTGAATCTCAAGCCTTGAGGCCATTGTGTCCACAGTCTCTTCCAAACTTTTCGTCACCTCTTTGTCTTCAACAATTTTAGCCTGTAGCCAAACAAGTTTTTGACTGTCCTCTTTCATTTTCTTCACGGGCTCTATCACCATAGATTTATATGAGGACATATCATACTTGGCCTTTCCATTACCTGGTTAGTCGATGTTAAATTCTAATGTTAGCAGGACATCCCTTTCCACCATAAACTACTCAAATCCAAGTAACTAACTGTTTTAGCTGAAACCTAATTGCAGAATCGTTTTAGACTGAAAAAATTACAAACCCTAATTGCAGAATCGTTATACACTTGAAATATTACAATCCCTAATTGCAGAATTGTTTTACAATTGAAATATTACAAACCCTAATTGCAGAATCGTTTTATAGTTGAAATATTACAAACCCAAGTGTTTGTTGAAATTTTCCATGTCCTCCTTCTTGGCCATATAGCCATACAGTGTACGTTTTCCACCAGCAGGGTGAGTCACCGTTCCACGCCGATCCCAGTCAGCTCGACCTCTTGCTTCTTTCAAGAAATCCATCTGTAAACGGTCTGCCTCCAAGTACCCAACTGCTGAATCCTCAAAAATCAACAGGCTTATACCACGGTGGCCCTTTGGACCGTAGGATTGTTTTGCCTTGATGGGTTTATATGCTTTGAAACATTCCAGCAGTTCTTTGTTTCCCATGCCAGCGCTCTAGAAAACAGAATTGCAAGCATACTCATAACCAAAATATGGATATAGGATTTGAATAAATAAATGAACCGAAGAAACTGCAGATAATTAAATAAATTTTCTATATGATTCCATAACGAGGAATACTGGTGAGTATGCAATGACAATTTCAGACTCCATAACGAGTAGCCGTGGTGAGTATGCAATGACAATTTAATCAAGGAGTCGAATTTAATATGTTGATGATGTATTTTGGATTGTAAATTAATAATTTTCGGAATAATATTTTAGGTTTAGGTTTCATTTT
>LPNX011106474.1:355059-395829 GCA_001517045.1 Pseudotsuga menziesii | reverse complement strand
ATATATATATATATTTTGGTTTTACTAAGATTTTTTTGGTTGGATATAATAAGGTGTACTTTTAAGTTTTATCATTTTATAGATATAATTAAGAGATATTATCTATTTCTAGGTTTGATTTTTATGTTTTTATTTGAGTTTTATTCTTGTTATATGTTTTTAATTATTTATATGTGAAAGAAAATATATTGTAATTTGGTATTTAAGTTTAAAAGTTTGAAATTTGTATAAACATTTCAATATTTATATATAACAATTTCGAAAATTATTATAATGAATTTTTGACTTTAAGAAAAACCAAATACAAGATTTAGATGCAAAGTTTGTTGAGGATGTTTCTTGAAGTCATTAATACATAGAAGTAGAACCAATAGATATTCACATATTTCTTTAGACTATTTTAAGAATAAAGGTTTTATTAGAAAAACTATACGTGTAAAACTTCCAAATGAAGAACTATACATATAGTTTTGAAGGTGATGTTCATGAAGTGCATATTTATTTGAACATGATTAAGTTAGCCTTTTGTGTGCATGTTATTTATAATCAAGAAGTTGAGTTAAACATTGATCTTCAACACATAGAAGGTCCATCACATACACTAGGTCAACAATGTTTATTGGAAAATATCCCTTTCATTTATCTAGAGAAATGCGTGCTTATTGTATGGTAAGCATGTACCAAAAGATATTTAAGATAATAAGAGACTCCCTAGGTACTTTCCTTAAAGTGGCCCCAAAGAAAGAATTAAAAATGATCACCCCAATGACCACTATCTCTGTGGAGATGGATATAGCTCAAGGAATCATGAATGTTATAATGATTGAGATAGGGGATCACCACTTCATGCATACACTAGACTACAATAATGTCCCATTTAGATGCATGCATTGCAGAACTCACACTAGACACCTAAATATTAGCTATCCACACTACAACAAATATGGTGAATCTAGAGGAAAACACGCGGTCATGAGCCCCCTAGATTTTGGTGAGGATTCACTAAAAAAAATACAAAAAGGAAAAGAGATAAGAAGGAAAGATAACAAGAGCATACCAATCTCCAAAATAGTCATGACATAATCAATGGAAAATTTGTAAAGTTCAGAGATCAATCATTGGAGAAATAAAAATTCTGGAAGCAAATGTCTTTTCATCCAGAGGCTTGACTTCTGTTCCACGGGATCGAGGATCCTCCAAAGCTAAACAACCAGTGTAAGTCTTTAGAGAATAAATTACTCCTCTTTCTCATCCTTCTCTTAATGTATTTCCTGTAAACAACAATTCTCCATCCTCTCCATATCATGATAAAGAGACATGGGACTCATATGATGCCTCTCCCTCCACAACTTCTAGGGATGAAGTCTCAAACAACTCATACTCCACCCCCTCAATTACAAAGAGATATCTCACTTAGTCTCAAACAAAAGGATCTTTGGGACAAGCAAGTGGCTTATCCACATCACAAGGAACTACAAATATGGCCACTAGAGGGAGGATATATTTAATTGAACATGCCAAGATGGAAGAAAAAAATAGGTTATTGTAGCTTGACAATGTATGTACTATTCAAGGGGTCCTTCGCAAAGAAACCACCAAAAAGGTCAAAAAATGAATTTTTTCTCTCACAATACGCCAGGTATAGGGATGTACTCAAAACAAGATCCTTGAAAAGGACTTCCCTCAAACATTTTCCATCAATAATATATTCAAGAGACTATGTTACTAGTTGAATCATCGAACATGATCCTCAATAGATGCTTCCCCATCTATAATTCAATTACTATTGATGATGTTGGGAACTCAGAAGGCTTAGCACTAGGATGGGACACTTCCATCCTTCTCTAAACTTCAGTAATCACTCCTCTTTGCATTTTGGCCTCCTACTTTTCTAAATACTTTAACTTCATTGTATACCTCTTAAATGTTTATGTGCCCTCTCATGGTAGAAAGGAATTTTTGTAAGACCTCCTCTCATCTCATTTCATCTCCCTCCCTCACCTCATTCTAGGTGTTGATATAAGCTTTAATACACATTCCTTTGTGACATGGGGCATCATATATAGGAAATGTATAATTGCAAAGTTCTTCATGCATCATATTGACTCTAATCTACTTGTGGACATCGAGAGCCTGACTCCTTTCACCCCACCTAGGAAAATAAGTGAGATGATCATATGGACATCTCTAAAAGGATAGATTGTTTCCTCATTAAGGAACCCCTACTGCTCTCCCTTAACACCTACCCCTCTACTATCCCGAAGGTATCAAATTCCAATGATATCCTCATTCTCCTAGAGCTCTCTCTCTCTCTCTCTCTCTCTCCACCAGCAAGGATCTTTCCCTTTTTAAACTCAATCCTCACTAGCATAAGTATGAGGAAGTTTGTAAACTTGGTAAAACAAAACTTCTTCACCTGTGATCCCTCCTCTAGTGAGTTTTTCATGATATCCCTTGAATACAACCTTATCAAAATCAAGGGGCAATAAAGTATTGGATGAAGCAGTGATCTAACACGATCTCCATCGGGTCAAAATTTCAAACTCATCAAAACCAACACCATATCGAAGATATCGATGAGGCGATCCCAACGGTGTGAACAACGCATCAAACAAAGGTCGTATGCGAAAGTTATAGAGTTCTAAAACTGTGAAGATACGTGCAAATAGAAAAAAATGAAGTTTCATGTGGCACAACTATAAGGGTGACATGTGGCATATGTTCATCCTAGTCATCATGTTGATGTGGTAGGTGGAACCATAGTTAATTGAATGGTAGCGAAATGCCGATGACATGGTCGATGATGTGGAAGTGAAATAGATAATGACATGTATGTTGATGTGGCACTATTGACATGGGAGGCACATGACATGTGGTCCCATCCAAATTTGACAAGTGGCAAGGTTCCATGGCAAGTGGAACTATGGAATATTCAAAATGATTTAGATATTAAAAATGAATCACATTTAAGGTTTTGTGCCAATTAATAGCATAACCAACGCATCCACCTTATATAATGAAGCCACCTAAATATGGGGAAACCATATCCTAAAATTTAGAATATGATTAAAGACATGGTCCATCAAAAGGAGAGTAATTCCCATGGAATGTATTTAAAACATTATCCACCATATGCCATGACAAAATTTAGTTATATTAAATTAATGAATTATCAAACGGGATTTGCCACATATTCAATTGTTTACCTTCGAATTATTTTTGGATTTTGTAAATGCCATTATGGGGAAGCAACCAAATGTGAAAACCCATGGGCAAGTTGGTGTGAACCATATTTTGGGATTATGTTATTAAAATTCAAACCAAAATGTAACTAATCCCAAATTAGAGATTCACATGTCTCATGTGAGAAAAGGAAGACTCGCCTTTTTAAGCCCTTGATATATGCATGTAAGGGGGCATAGGTAATGGAGAAATTGTTGAGATATTGTCAGATATTGTTTTGAGACAGAGCTCATTGTGAGGCCTCATCGTTTGGAGAGAGGTTCCATGGGGAGAATCCATTTTTGAGGTTCCGTTTGGGATAACTTTGGAGAGATCACTTGTGGATATTTTATGTTTTGAGATCCAAGTGCCATTAACACAAGACACTATGTAGCCTTCCATATGATCATAGAGGGAAGATATTTTTTTGGCCCATGTAAGGTAAAGGTGGGTGTATTTGTAGTCGATTTCCACCACCTTTGCAATTTGGTGTCATTTGTCTAGTCAATTCATGGATCCAAGCAACGGGTTTTATCATTCTCCAACCATTGAGGTATCATGTTATATTTTTCCATGTATTTTTCATTTTACTGAGAATTACAAAAAAGCCTCCCCATTGAAGAAGTTGGCTTGGAGATGTATTCCTTATTAGATGAACTCCATTATCAAATTTGTGCCTTTGTGTGTTTATGGTGTGTTCTTATTTTTTAGTATTCTTCATTAGGTGAATAATTTATATTTGTCATACTCTTTTAGAATCAATCCATGATAAGTATAGACAGCAGATATCTAGATCATGTGGTATCATAACACAATTCTATGACTTTGGATGGATTGTGAGTGTGAATGATAACCAAGTCCAAACTCAAAAGAGGAGAAGGTGAATTGGTTCCTTACAACCCCAAGATTGGTCATGTGCAAAGAGGAAGAAAGGTGGCAAAGGAATAAGCTCACGTCGAGCTTTATAAATATTTTCACAAATCCTTCTACCAAATGGTTGATAGGGTGGTTGTTTGTAGATTATAAAAAAAGGGTGAAAATAAGGAGAAGAAGAAGGAGAAGGTAAAAGAAGAGGATAAAGCTTAAGTTAATCAGGAAGATGGAGAAGAGCCTCCTGAACCTCCACCTCCATCTTCAAGTTCAATTTCTTCTTCTTCCTCTTCTTCTCATCATTCTAGTTTTCATCAAAAGCGTGCTTTCAAGAAGAGATTTCTAAATATTGATGTAAAATTTGATTTCCCCATGTTTAATGGAGAATGCAATGTAGAAAAGCTTAACAATTAGATAAGACATATTGATGTTTATTTTCATGTGCAACAAATTGACGAAGAAGATGTGAAGGTGCAACTAACATCTCTTCAATTATCTGGCACCGCTCTCGTATGGTGGAAGAGAAAGATTCAAAAAGGTAGCAAGCACAATGGTAAACTTCTCTCCTCGTTGTATGAATTTACTTTTGCATTGATAAAATAATTTTACCCATTAGGTTGCATTCAAAAGGCTATGATGGAATGACAAAATTTGAGACTAAGTAAGGGTCATAATATTCAAAGTTTTAGAGAAGAATTTAGAAATAAGGATCTTGAATTAAATGTGTATTTAGATACTTTAGAAACTTTGATGAAATACATTGGTGCACTTCCCAATTATATTCGTCATACATTGTTGTTGTTGAATCCTACTAATATGGATGAAGCAAGTGTGCAAGCAACACATATTGAAAGGGGGAGTAAAAATGTACAAGATGAATTTGTCCATTCAAGCATGGAGAAGACCATTCCCAAGAAAAGGACAAGGGAAAGAGAACATATACAACAAAAAGAGAAAATAAATTTGTCCATTGCACTCATTGTGAGGTAGATGGACATGATGAGGAGCATTGATGGAAGTTGCATCCAAAGTTGAGACCAAAGAAGTTTGGTGGAAAGGGGAACCAAAAGACTATTGCTACATTGCAACAAGACTCAAGAGATATGATTAAAGTGATAAAGAGTTGATCACAACATTTGTTTTACAAGGAAAAAAATATTTTCATGCCATTTCAAGTTCTACACATGCATCTCATGAGTATGAAAGAAGAAGGAGTGAATTGTTTCACATCAGATTTGTTGAAAAACATACAAAGATTGAAACACTATTTGATCCAGGCTCACAATTCAATTTGATTTATGAAAATATGGTGAATAAGTTGGGACTAACCACAATACCTCATCCCAAACCTTACCCTCTAGGTTAGTTGCATGACAATGCAAAACTTCAAGTTACCAAATAGTGTAGAGTCAGGTTTTCTATTGCTTCTAAACTTATAGATGAGGTTGATTTGGATGTTGTTCCTTTGGATGTATGTGGTATTGTACTTGGAATTCCTAATCTTTATGATAGAAAATTTATCTTTTTCTGACATGAGAACAAGTACCATCTCACCAAACATGGGTTGGAGTATATTGTTAGAGCTGATGGCATGAAGGATAAATCATGACTTGTTAGTGCAGGTTCAATGAAAATAGATGTGAATGCTAACAAGAATCTTGTACTTACAACCATAAAAGCAAAATATCTTGATAAGTCTCATGATGGTTTTGATTATTGTTCTAATAATGAATTTCTTGAGATGGGACAATCCTCTCAATGGGGAGGAAAGAAACAAAAATATTTTGACATCTCATAAGAGAAAATCAATCCAACCCTAGCGTCAACCTTTCCAGAAGTTCAACAACCATTTCAGGTGAAGAAGTTTGGTTTGCAGGACAATCTAGTCTACCTCTTGGGTATTCTTTGTTTTCTTTCCTCTGATAACATGTAAGATTATACTTTTCATGTAATTGGGAATTTTGGGATTGTAATGCATTTATCTCAGATGAAAAATATGAACGTAAAGGGGTGCATGATGTTCTTTTGTAATCCCACTAATACAAAATTAAGCATGCACACACCATTTCCTATTTCTTATCTTCCTCGGAATAATACCTTCGTGGATTTTGTATGGGGATTAACTATGTCAAAAGTGTCCCATTTCATCCAGAAGATTCAACAGGGACACGAATCATTCTAAGAGCATTACAAATCTAGGTGGATCGAGAAGAAAGTGAGGGACTAATCCCCTCACTTATCGGTTTCTTGATAAGGCTTTTGAAGCCAAAAGCCTCTCAATGGGGACAAATGATCCAAGTGGATTTCCATAGGGTCAAAAATTCAAACTCATCAAAGCTTAGCAAAACTAGCATGATATCGAAGATCTCGGTGAGACGATCCTAACCACGCAAATGACACATTAAACAGAGGTTGTATGCAAAAGTTATAAAGTTATGAAGCTGTGAAGAAACAAGAAAATGACCAAAAAAGGAAATGCCATGTGGCACCATGGAACAAGTGACACGTGGCATACATGTAGCCTAGTCATCATGTTAATGTTGCAGGTTGGAACCATAGTTGAAGACATGGTAGTGACATGGAAGTGATGTGGGTGATGATGAGGGAATGACATAGATGATGACATGGATGTTGATGTGGCACTAGTGACATGGGAGGCACATGACATGTGGTCCATTCCGAATTTGACAAGTGGCAAGGTTCTATGGCATGTGGAACTATGAATATTCAATTTTTTTTAAATATTAAAAAGGGAGTGCATTTAAGGTTTTATGCCAATTAATGGCGTAACCAACGCATCCACTTTATATAATGAAGCCACCTAAATATGGGGAAACCATATCCTAAAATTGAGGAGATGATTAAAGACATGGGACCCATGAAAGCAGAGCGAATCCTATGGAATGTATTTAAAACATTATCCACCACATGCAATGACAAAATTTAGTTATAGGGCCATTAACGAATTATCACATGGGATTTACCACATACTAAATTGTTTACTTTTGGATTGTTATTGGATTTTGTAAATGGAATTATGGGGAAGTAACCAAATGTGAAAACCCATGGGCAAGTTGGCATGAACCATATTTTGGGTTTATTCTATTAAAATCCAAACCAAATTGTAACTAATTCCAAAATAGAGATTCACATGTATATGTGATTAAAGGAAGTCTTACCTATTTAAGCCTTTGCTTTATGCATGTAAGGGGGCATGGGCATTGGAGAAATTGTTGAGCGCTTGCGAGAGCTTGTTGTGATATAGAGCTTATTGTGAGACTTGATGTTTGGATAGAGGTTCCATGGGAAGACTCCATTTTTGAAGTTCCATTTGGGAGAAATTTGGAGAGATCATTTGTGGAGATTTTATGTTTTGAGATTCAAGTGTCATTGGTAGAAGACACTATGTAGCCTTCCATATGAGAAAAGAGGGAAGTAATTGTTTTGACTCATGTAAGGCGAAGGTGCGCGTATTTGTAGCTGATTTTCACTGCCTTTGCAACCTGAAGTCATAGGTGCAGTTAGTTCATGGATCCAAACAACGAGTTTTCTCCTTCTCCAACCATATAGGTATCATGTTATATTTTTTGATGTATTTTCCATTTTGCTGAGAATTACAAAAATAAATCCCCATAGAAGAAGCGGGCCCGAATACATAGTTCTTATTGAATGAACTTCATTATCAAATTTGTGGCTTCATGTGATTATGGTGTGTTCTTCTTTTTCAGTATTCTTCATTATGGTGCACAATTCATGTTTTTCATGCTCTTTTAGAATCAATCCATGATAAGTCTAGAATGCAAAGGAGTCCTCATCAAGCAAACCTTTGAAAATGATGACAAGAAATTGATTGAGATTGAACAAATTTTTTCATATAGATTGGATTTCCTTAACTATGTAATGGACAATGAATAGATGATTGTAGAAATTGAGTTGTTAGAAAAAAGAAAAAAAATTAGCTGGAAACAAGCTAAATGGAAAATTGAAAGAAGAGCACTCTAGCTCATGGAAGGTGATAACAACATAGTGTTCTTCCATAGACAAGAACATGGTAGGAAGGCTATCAACAAAATTTAGAATGTTCAAGATGAATCATGGGAAGAATGTAAAGACTTCTAATCTATCTCTAAAGCAGCAATGCTCCACTACAAAAGTATTTACATTGATCCTCGAAGAGAAAATATCAAGGATATTCTTTCTTTCTCTTCCTTCTTTAATGGGTGGATAGATGGGAATCAGTCACAGGAACTTATTCTTTATAATCTATCTCTAAAGCGGCAATGCTCCACTATAAAAGTATTTATATTGATCCTCGAAGAGAAAATATCAAGGATATTCTTTCTTTTTCTTCCTTCTTCAATGGATGGATAGATGGGAATCAGTCACAGGAACTTATGGAAGAAGTAAGAAACTAGAAGTCCACTCTACATTACTCTTTTTTCAACATGAAAAATCACCTTGGCCTAATGGATAGACATCATAATTCTACATAGGCTTCTAGGAATTAATGGTAGAGGCCTTAACAATAGTTGTTGAGGAGTCTAACATATCTAAGTAAGAGCCACACTCCTTTAAACTCTAATTTCATTGTAAATATACCTAAATATGACCAACCATTAGTTTTTGACCACTATCACCCCATTTCCCTCCATAATTGTATCTACAAGCTCATCTCAAAGGTAATAGATGGATTCTTGAAGCCTATTCTCTCAGCCAATATCTCCCAAAATCAATTTGGGTTCCTGGGCCAAAGAAACATGAAATATTCCAATAGAATATCCCAAGAGGCCCTCTACCCCATAAAAGAAAAATATCAACCTGCTTCCATGCTCATAATTAACCTCACTAAAGCTTTTGATAAGGTAAATTGACTATACCTTAGGATGATTCCCACATAGGTGATCCCCCCTTCATAAATTGGATTGAATATTGCTATCAAGTAGTCACATTCACCATCCTCATAAATGGCTCAACATCACCCTTCTTCCATCCATCTAGAGGCCTTTGACAAGGATGCTCCCTCTCAACTTTGGTTTTCCTCTTCGTTGTTGATGCTATTAATAGACATTTAAATCATGATAAAACACAAGGGAGCTTAAAACAAATTAAAATGGTTGGATCCCTTCACATCTATCATATCCTATTTGTGGCAAATATCTTCATATTTGGGTAGGCTTCCATCCCTGAAGAAAAAAAATTGAACCTCCTCAAACTCTTTTCCTCTTCAACTAGCATGGATATAAACTATAAGAAATCTTCAATATTTTTCTTTAATGTTCTTGTTACTCTTAAACTTATGATTCTCAAGCTCCTTCCTTTCCCTGAATAGTAGTTTGACAAGTTCTTATAATATTTTTGTTTTCTTCTAAATCCTAATGATTATCCAAATTAGGATTAGACTTGGCTTATAGAAAAAATCAAAAGAAGGATTGAAACTAGTTTCTTAGATGGATCTCCTTGGCAAGTTGATTCACTCTTATAAAAAGTGTCATTAAGGAAATGTCGATGTATTTGATAGCTCTCACAGGTTCATTCCAAAATATCTTCTCAATACCATTAGGAAGATATTCTCACACTACATTTTTCCAATAAATAAGGAAGGCTTAAATTATCCACTATGCGAGTGGGAGATTATGTGCAAGCCAGAGAATATAGGTGGATGGGGAATTAAAGACCTCAACTTTTCTCCAAAGAAAAAGACATAAGAAATTATTTGGAGGTCGATTACCATTAATGGACTTTGGAAGGATTGTATCAAACATAAATATATAGCTCCACTTTAAATTATAAGTTGGATTCACAATCATCCACTGTCCCAATCAAGTGGATCTCTCTTTTGGAGAGCATTGACATGGTCATATAACATCATCGACAATATTATGGGATGGGGTGTTGGAATCTGTAGGAGAATCATTCTAGGATCGAATCCACTTGTCATATGGCCACTATAGACCTCTTATCTAGAGAATTGGTCTCATCCTTAAACTCTAAAAATTTAAAAGTTCTAACCAATGTCTATGAAAAGAAGAATAGGAACCTTTGGAATTTTGGATGGCTATTTGCATTGAATCTTGGTTTAGTAGAAGGACATGCAAATGAATGGAACATCTATATTTATAACTTTATTAGTGCCTCTCTTTCCTTAAATGATGATCTTGACACTATTGTATGGATAAATAATCAAGATGGTGGTGAAAAGAGGGTAAATTTGGGATACAAATAAATATTTCAAGAACCTCCATAAGTATAGGGGAAATGGTTGTGGTGATATATATATATATATGGAAACTAAAATCCCGAACTAAATAAATCTTCTTTTCTTTCTTATGTTTACACAACAATGTTCAGACTTGGGACAACTTACAATGGAAAGGGAAAATACATATGAACTTATGATTTTTTATGCAAGAAAAATGTGGAGATTGTCTCCCACATATTTGTACATTGCCATTTCACTAAATAAGTATGGAGTGTGGAAAAATCACTTGGAAACGGTTGGGAGTGGAAAGGTTCCACCCTTTTGGAATATTGAAACAATTGGTTTAGGAATGTATACAATTTTGATTACCTAGTTCTTCCTCTACAAATAATTTGAAGTCTATGGATCACAAGGAATGAGGCAATCTTCTCCAAAATAGTTCCTCAACCAATTGCAGCAGTATATAGGTTTAAATTTTGATCCGTGGAAGTTATACCCCCAGGGTCAAAAAATACAGGAAATCCACTCCTCCTTATTTTCATGCCACTAGTCCTCATTGGTAATGCGATGGAGCTTCAAGGGGTAATATAGGGCCAAATGGCTCAAGCGGATTCTTGAGTTTTAGGAATTATAATATCACCTTCCAATAGTGACATGGTCATAATAGAAACAATTCTGTTGAGTTATGCAACATTATCACATCATTATCATTGGCACATAAAAATAATATCTCAAACCTTCTCTTGTTCTTAGACTGAGAACTAGTAGTTGACTCAAAAAATCATCAAACAGTTTGCACAAATATAAGACTCCAACATCTTCTTTCAAAGGTTTAGAGATTGAAAGAAACCTTGTCATCATGCAAAATACTTCATACCTATAGGGATACAATCAAAAGGTAGATTTCTTAACAAAGGAAGCTTCTTATCTCCACGTGGGACAAGTAAAGGCAATATTTACATACCCTATGTTGGGATCCAAATATGTCACATTTTCTACTATATAAAACCTCCATTCATAAATCATATTCCCATGTTTTTGATACATTTCATAGTCATTATCCCCTAGTTTCCAATAAATCATTCATTTGACCTATGTAATTAATTATTGTGTTCATTACTTATCTTTTTAACAATTAAAGATGTTTCATTACGGTTTTATTGATGAAGGTTTAATGACATAATTTCAATCAAAATATTCTTATGCTAGCATACTAAACATTCATATGTTGACAATCAAACTCATATTTTTGATATACATGACATACTATGCATTCATGTGTGATCACACTCAAGGTTCATGCTATGCATTCATGTGTGATCACACTCAAGGTTCATGCACTAGCGATTCCTGCACCCGAAATTGAAGTCAAACCCAGATTTTTAGTAGTGAATATTTTTTAACTTCCATATTGTGCCTCGATTTGTGTGCACGAGGGAGAAAATATCACTCAATGGTATAATGGGTTTTAATAAAACCTATCCATCTACAAAAACCTGAAATCGTTTCTCCAAATTCGCAACGACCAGAGAGATATCAATGGGGGATATTTGTCAATTCTTGTCCATTTGCATTTTCTGGGTTTGAAAAACGAATTTCTGAGTTTGTTCAAGTTGTTTAAGATTGATATGAATTTATAAATAGCGGAGAGAATAGTAATGAAATACTTTATGTTTCCAAATTATCTTTTCCTTTTGTAGTCTATGTGCTTGGATGTTGTGACGTTAGGCTTTATGCTGCAATGGAATTTTATTTGTTGAAGATCATAGTGGGTTGAATTTGTAGTTCTCTGCTGGTGTGAGTCTCGGATCTCGATATTTCACTGGTAAGGGCCCGCCATTTGAATATCGTGCAGATGATTTGTTAATTAGTTTGAATAGTTTTCTTGTTTGAATATTCTTGTATGCATAGATAGATTGAGTTATGCATTCAATAATTAGGTTGTTTCCATTTAAATTTACGTTTAGATTTGCATTCACTTGTTTCTGTACACATATATTTACATCCATTCTTGTATTGGTTTATATACTGGTACCATATTTTATTTAGAATCATTTATGTTCGTGGTTACTTGTGTTCCTTTTAAAATGATCTCTGATAATTACTTATTTACACATCTCTGTGATAATTCATTACGTTGTCATTCCATAAATCATCAACAACTTAATTCACGTTTACTTCAAAATTGGTCTGGCACTTTATTAATAAACGATCATTTGTAGTTCTTTGTTTGAAGCGTTCCATTAACAATCTTGTATGTATATTAATTATATTTTCATAACTTGAGGACTGACAATCAGGGCACTACTTGGGTGTCAACTAAAGTTCTCTACCACCTTCCATCCTCAAACGGATGGCAAAATAGAGGTAGTCAACCGGGTATTGGTCCATGCTCTCTGTACTCATTTTAGGCGCAACAAACAGTGGGACAACTACTTACATATTCTGTAGCAAAGCTACAAGAAGGCCACACACTCTTCTATTGGGTTCTCTGCTTTTAAAGTATGTTTGGGTTTTCAACCAGCATCCCCAGCCGATATTCCCCTCACTTTGGATCCCAAAGCTATTGTGCATCAACAACAAGAACAACACACAGGCCACCGGTTTCTTCAACAACTTGCACAATGACACACTACCGTAACAAAAACATTAAAAGCAGCTCAAGATCATGCAAAGAAAAAGCATGACAAACAAAGGACCTCCATGTCCTTTCAGCTTGGAGATAAAGTCTGGTTACATCAACATCATAAACTTCTTCCAATCGGATATGGTCCTTATACGATTCTAGAAAAGATTGGAGAGAACTCATAGCAATTGGATCGTTCCCCCCATCTTGGAATACACAATGTAATCAATTCCAATCATTTGAAGTTGTTTGAGCCTCCCCTCTTGGAGGAAACAATCACAATTACACAACCGATGGAAAATATCCCAAATTTGCAACTCCCCTTGTCTAGAGACACAATACTTAGACACCAGGAATCGTTCTACAAGGCACCGAGCCTACACCTCCTACCTTGTGGCATGTCAAGGACAAACTCCAGCTCAAGCAAAGTGGATGATAGTTGAAGTGGTGCAACGTCTCTTTCCTCAGCTTTTCATGGAAGCCGAGACATTTCTAGTTCTAAACAAGGAGGACAAAGTCAATCTAGGGCGTGCATGTTAGCTTAGCCTAAGTTGTATTTCAATGTGTTAGAGTGCATACTATGTAAATAAATCAGTACCTTATTATAAACGGTGAACCTCTCTCTAATACAAGCATATTTTTATGCCGAAACCTATCTGCCTCATTTTCTCTTGTTGTTTGCTAGTTGTTCAGTTCTTTTATTTTTGCTAGTTTTCTTGACCTGGGTTGTGCCCAGCAAAGCCAGTGCGCCTCGCTCCATGGATGCACCTTGGCTTCACCATTTTGAATGATTCTGCCTCTAAGATTTAGCATATCCCTTTCTCTATTCAATCTCCCCACCGGATTTCCCTTTTCTACGAGATACACCAGGAAAGAAGGAGGGCGCTCCCCCTAGGTTCTGCACCCTTTTGTTGGGTTTTCCAACCACCAAGAATGAAGAAAGTGCACCCTCCTCAATGGTTGCACTAAGCCTCTTCCTTTGACCTCTTGGGCTCCAACTGAGATAGCCTAGAACCCTTTGGATACTCTTAGTCCTTCCCGGCACTGCCCTCATTTGTTTTTCCTCCCCAAATACATGGAGCACTCCCCCTAAAAAATGCACCCTTCCTAGAGTTTGGGAAAACTATTGGAAATTGCTAGATCAACTATCTAAGGGACTAGATCTCCTTCCCTCGTAGATCAAAATTGGACCGGTAAATGCTCCATGACAAGTGCAAGAAATATGTTGATTAGATTTTAGACCTAAGCCACAATGTGGGGCGCCTAATCCTATACGAGCGAACGGTATCCCTCTTCAGGGTTATCAAGAACATCATTGGTCGCTTGGATTGGGAGAAGGAGGGGACAACAGTTTCAGGGGAGTCCATGGAGTAGTGGATAGCAGGCGTGGACGCAGATTTGAAACAGCTACACCAGAAGATGGACCTCTTCATGCATTTCTTTGAGATTCCAGCTCCCCCGGTCGTTCCCCAGCCTACAAACCCGATGAAGGATAGTGGTAAGAATCTTGGTGGTTTTCTAGACTTACCGTACATTCTGTTTTAATGGCCCGGTTTTGGGTCTCCTCTTGTTCTCATTATTAATTTTATCTGGTGGGCTCCCTCTTGAGCAATTTTTTGTCTCTAGTTAGTCATATGGTTTTTATCATGTTGGGAGGTCTCTTGTTCAAGTTGGAAGTCGCTCTAGGTAGAATGATAATTATTAATGTATTTTGGGTTTGCAGTTCTGTCAGTGATAGTTTTTGTAATAGGTGAATTTTTAGGATGGGTTGGTTAATAGGTGAATTTTTAATGGCCCGGTTTTGGGTCTCCTCTTGTTCTCATTATTAATTTTATCTGGTGGGCTCCCTCTGGAGCAATTTTTTGTCTCTAGTTAGTCATATGGTTTTTATCATGTTGGGAGGCCTCTTGTTCAAGTTGGAAGTCGCTCTAGGTAGAATGATAATTATTAATGTATTTTGGGTTTGCAGTTCTGTCAGTGATAGTTTTTGTAATAGGTGAATTTTTAGGATGGGTTGGTTATCATTGTTTGTCATTGCCTCCGTGCTATGTTGATTATGATGTATCAGGAGGACTGAAGTAATCCTGGTTGTATGTATCTCTTTTTGCTGTTAATAAAATCTCTCTTACTTACCAAAAACAAATTCTATTGTCCTAACTTGATTTTTATATGCTTTAGATTAATGTTTTAATATTGGTATTGTTGTTTGTAATATACTATTATAGAATGATTTTCCACACCTGATACATCATGCTTTAATGGGCTCTCCCTTTCCCTATGCAAACTCTTTTTACTCATTTTTTCTCACTATGACCCTAATTTTCCAGTGGAGCCCTTTAAAAAACATTTTTATATGTATACACGGGTCACAAGTCTACAACACGTGTATACGCATCTTGCTCCATTGTCACCCACATACATCAGGAAATGTGCTAAAAAACAAAAAACATTTGGAGTTTCCCCCCATAAGGTAATGAAGGAATTGCCCCTTGGCCTTCCATATGTTGGGAAACGTCCCATTTCGATCCTTCATTTTCCATTGAGTGGCTATATATTGAGTTGCTATGAAACATTAAAGGAGGATAAATTTGGAGAGCAAAGATACTATAGTGTAATTGTGCCACATTCTTATATACTCGAGTCTAGATCCTTTTTTCCTTGAAGCAACCATTAGTGCTACTTCCCAGGCTTATCTTTATCGAGCTTACCTTTGTATGAAGGATTGAAGTGGTGGAGGCCCGGGTGGAGGGATTTAGTTTCTTGATTTCGACTAGGTTCCGACAGAGTCTGTCATCTTTATCTATGTTCATATTAATAGAAATATCCATTTCTCATCCATTGCATGTGTAATTATAAATATTTTTATCCATAGATGTAATTACTTTGGTTATAATAAAATGCTAGATTATATTCTAACTATTTACATATATCACGCTTGTATATTGTGTTTTTGTTGAGGGAAATGTGTAGGTACAAGTTCGATTGAAATATCAACGAGGATCTACTTCGAACATTCGAGATAAGGTACGCCTCTTTTCCCTTAGTGTTACTTTCTCTTATAAATTTAGCATACTTGGAAATGGGTTTATTTCTAGTGCCATCCTATTTGTTGTGGTCCACCCCAAGCCATAAGAGATATTATCTGTAACAGAATTGGCTACTCCATTGGTGATTCTTCCTTTTTGGTGGGGTTGTGGGTGCATTTTTTTGCTTGATTCTCTTTATGTTTCTCCTTGTTTCTATGTCGCATTTGGTAGTGTGTTCATTCGTTGATAGACCTCTAGAGGGGTTTGACCCTTGGATTGAATTTTACCACCTTCTTTTCTATGTACACAGGTCAGAGAATATACAATCGCATATATACATGGGTTGTACTCTACCTAGTCACGTACATATGCTATTGTTCTTTGAACAATCATGTACATCCTCCCTTTTGGTTAAGTTCTTGATGTGTGAAGTACTAGGTGGGTTGTGAGTGTGGCTAGGTCCTACTGGGTACCAATACTATTTGTTGAATTATCCTTTTGTGACTATAAACCCCTTTTTATTTCTTTGAAAATCTTTCTTGTTGAGTTATCTCCCTTTTTGTTTTATTATTAGTGCATTGTCCTTATTGGTCTCAGTGTCTTACTTGACTTGTTTTCTTCTTGCTGTGAGGTTTGGGAATTTGTAGGGTATTTTTATTGCATTTTCATTGCATCTATAGTGAAAATACAAAAATATTTTGTCTTTGCATGTTTATTGCATTGTGCATATGCATTGATTTGGTACTTTCATTAGGTTTGCTTAGATGGAATTAGTAATCATACATTCATATGGGAATGATTGCATGGTAATTTTAAATGAAATTTCACATTGCATGTAGTGGCATACCCCCTTTTTCATTATTAAAAACAAGTTGCACTTGGCATTGTTTTTTAGGTGTGCATATTTGCTTCATTGTTGAGTCATAACATCACTAGTTGCACATTCATTACCCTTGCGTCATCATAACCATCAAAATTAATGCTTAAGTTTAAATCAATTACAAATTTTTATTTGATAGAGGTGCACCAACAAGCTTATAGGATTGTAGATTCTTGGAATAGGGTGTCATGAGTAAATCTTTCCAAGACTGAAACAAAGCAACTAGGTGTCTGTCAAGGAGAGAAGTGAAATCCTTGGTATAATTAGTGTTCTCAGGAGGCTCCTCTTACACAATATTTAAGCACGAGGAAACACACATGTTTGTGTTGGGGATAGCCCCTTGCCCCTTTCTGTTGAGAAGTGGAGATATTTCTAGGATCTTATTTGTATCTAGGGGATTTTGAGGTACCTTTGGTGCTTTCAAGCTTCGGGCTTTGTTACCCCTTCCCATACGGTAGATACCGCCCGCGACTATCCTCCTGAGCATTGGTTATATTGGGGTGACCTTAGTTTCCTTACTTAGGTATTATAGGGGGTACTTGTAGATGTTATTATGTGAGTGTCCTAACTAGGTAGGGGTCAGACAACATAGTCGATATATGCATTGAATCTGAGGGCCATTATAATTGGTTACACACCTCTACTTGTAGTGTATGGTACTCTCAGGCCTCTACTCGGTGAGACATACCTGCTGCATTCAGTAGCTCACTTATCCTCCCTCTTGGCTTGTTTACATCTAACCTAGTTTTACTTAGGGGTGTACTCTATGTGTGCTAGTCATATTTAGGGATCACATTTCCTTGAATCTCTTTATGTTCCCTTAAGTTCAAATCCTTTTGCATTCAACATGCCAAACATCACTACTAATATTCCATCACCCACTCTAGGTTCTAGTGTAGAGCCTGGTGTTGGAATAGGGGGCACCACTTCCCCTTACCTTGCACATAGATTAGAAAGTGGTCATATTCCACCTTCCACTCCATTTGTGGGAGGATTTTCACTTCCTTCATCTAGTTTTAACACTAGTGTTCATTCCCATGAGGGGTGGTAGTGGATAATGAGTGTTGGGTCTACAACTTAAATTCCTTGAATTCTTTTCTCATGATTAATCATCCCTATATCCTATAGTTTGGGCTCTCTACTGACTTTGTGCAACTTTTTTTCGACTAATGTTATGGTGTGTCTCCATTTTTTGTACACTCTTGCCGATATTTTGGCTATTTCATTCCCATGGTAGGTATAATAATAAACTGGAATATAGGATAGGACAAATTTTCGCGTGCATTTTGCATTATCCTATGACTATGTCACCATAACCATAGCTACAAATCCACTTCGTGATGTCACAGAACCTTCATATTTCTACTAGTGTGGCATTACGTAACTGGTAGAGCTTTCCTTATCATGGGTCCCTATTTAGATCCCACTTTTTCATTTGGTGCCCATGTTGAGCATCCTCCCTTAGGCCTGAGAGTTCCTTGTAGTCCCGCCATGCCTTCGAGTAAAAAAATTCATATTCTTTCTTAAAATTTATGCTACCCACATCCTATTGGGACTCTTGATTTTGTCAAGTTGTAACTACATTTGGATTTGTTCACTAACCATATTGATCTTTATGTCAGCTCCCTGCTTCATTTTATAAGCCATATAGCTTAAGCTTGTCTCAATCCTAGAAAAGAAGACCTTCCATATATCTTTTGCAGCTTGATTATCGCTTAACTGGAGGAAACATCCCCCCCCCCCGAGTGTCCTTATCCTATATATGCTTCATTGCATTGAGCATAGGTATGTTACACTAATTGGAACTAGTTTTCTTGCTCACGACACTTGTTTCCTCCTTAGTGTACTATACGCAATTTTACTCTTTTTCAAGGTTTCAAATATGAAAAAGACCAAAAAAATAATAAAACATAAAAAGCCAGATAGGAAATGATATGAATTTCTATTGGCACTCGTCGTGTCGTGTTTCCTTTTAACAGAGCACAATACATTCATCCATTGGTTGGGTTACTAGTATGAACTTAGGAGTTGTACTCATTATTATGAGTTTTCTCCACTGACTGGTTATGCTTCCAGTCCCTCTAGAGCCTATATTGATGCCTCCTTTGTCACAGATTTGTCCTAGTATGCATTTTGAGACTATGATTCCTATGATTCTTCATCTTCCTTATGCTCTTATTCGAAGGAATTTTTATGCTAAGTCATCCATTCCTCATCTATCTTGTCTCTACATGTCGTTCATTCCTGATACATTTGTTACTAGTTTGTGCACATCTTGCTCGTCCAAGTTCTTCCAAATTCTCCAGCGTTGTTCTATACCTCGTGTTGGATGATGAGGGATGCCTTAATTCCCTCCTTCTAGCGGATTCCATTTTGTTGACTTTAGAACGTCTATTCTGGAATAGGGATCTAGATTCCATTGAGTTCCTTGAGACTTGCAGTCATTAGTGGCGGGTTCTCTCGCCATCGAAAAATTTGGGAATACATCAATGTCCCCTTATGGATGGATCCTATCAAGTGTTCGATCTCAACACATCTATTCACAATTTTTTTTTTCACTTTGTACCTTGATTCCTATTTTCATTATGGGTGGGATAGGCTAGCATCTGTTAACAATATACATCAATTACCAGTAACCATATGATGGTCGATCATGTTCGACTGCGACACCTTTATTTGTGTGATGGGACATGTACTAGTTTTTATTTGTTTCAAAGGCCTCTGAGCTTAGTGGGATTCCAAATATTCTACCTTCTTGATCATGCCAGTATCAATGATATTTCATCTCTCATGACCAGATTCTAGTGTACCATTTGATGCCTTCATTCAGTATGGATACCTTACTTCATTGTATATTCTACGTGGTGATGACCACTTATGGCATATGTTTATTATTCCTACTCATGGCCATTGTACTCTTATGTATCTGGTACTTCTATGTATCTGCAGTCATGTGTAGAGATCTATCATTGTGTTGCACTGATGAGTAGCTAGTTTTCTCCACCTGGGTCCTCATTACTCTACTTTTGGGGCTATTATAATGTATTTTAGTCATCGTGTATCCCTATGACCTGATACATTAGGGGGCATATGTTATAGCGTGATTTTCCACACATGATACATCATGCTTTGATGAGCTATCCTTGTCCCTATGTAGACTCTTTTTACCCCTTTTTCTCACTATGACCCTAATGCTCCAGTGGAACTTCTTAAAAGACATTTTCGTATGTATATGTGGGTCACAAGTCTACAACCCGCGTATAGACATCGTGCACGAATTTCACCCGTGTACATTGGGAAATGTGCTTAAAAAGAAAAAAATATTTGGAGTTTTCCCCCATCAAGTAATGAAGGACTTGTCCCTTGGCCTTCCATATGATGGGAAACACTCCATTTCGACCCTTCACTACGCATTGAGGGGCTATATATTTTTCTACTATGAAGAATTAGAGGAGAAATTTGGAGAGAAAATATACTATAGTGGAATTGTGCCCCATTCTTATATACTTGAGTCTACATCCCTTTGTCCTTGAAGCAACCATTGGTGCTACTTCCTAAGATTTCCTTTATCGAGATTGCCTTCAATGTATGGAGGATTGAAGTGGTGGAGGCCTAGGTGCAGGGACTCAGTTTCTCAATTTCAATGAAAAGACGACAGATTTTGTCATCTTTATCTCTTTCATATTAATAGAAATATCCATTTCTCGTCCATTGCATGTGTAATTATAAATATTTTTATCGATGGATGTAATTACTTTGGTTATGTATTGGAATATAACATGCTAGATTATGTTCTAACTCTTTACATATATCATGCATGTATATATTGTTGTTGTTGAGGGAAATGTGTCGGTACAAGTTTGATTGAAATCTCAACGTGGATACTTCAAACATCTGGAATAACATACACCTCTTGTCCCTTACTGTTAGTTTCTCTTGTATATTTAGCATGCTTGGAAATGGATTTATTTTTGGTATCATCATGTATGTTGTGGTCCACCCCAAGCCATAGGATATCTTCTATGTAACATATGCCTTGTCAATAAAGTGCATTCCATAATTTAGAAATCATTTCATATTGTGTACATATGTAGTAATTTGTATATTAAATCAATTTATATCTTGTAAATAAATTTTATAATTTCTAAATATGTAACAAAATTGTAATTTGTATATATATTCAAATCAATCTTGTATTTTGAATTGCATATTTATTTTTTGTATTTCACAATTTTGTAATATATATCTGGTGTTTTGTGTATTTTTTACATATGTTGTATTATGTTATGTTGAATTGTTGAATACATGTGAGGATTAGACTTTGAACAAAGGAATGTTTAGTTGTTAGTTTACTCTAGACTTCTTTAGTTAGTTTAGTTTACTCTTGTCTCTATTTTATTTGTTTTCTTTAGTTTGGTTTTATTTCAGCACTTTGAATTTCTGCACTTAGTTTCAAATTTATGCATTTTAATTTCTTGCACTTTAATTTACATAGCTTCAAACACCCAAGGAAGATTAAAATCCTAACTCATGAGGTATGGCTTTATCTTAATCGGTTTTCAACCTAAGGTGTTATATTATTTCCATTTAATTGAGTTCATGTTCGTTTGCTTATTTTATTTATCAATTGAAGTGTGTTTGTTAGCTTATTTTGTTTTTTTCTCTCGGGATGGCCCTCAATCATTTTGGAAGAATCACACATGGATAAATTGGATGTAACTTTTATCTTACAAAATAATAAGCTACTAACATTTTCTCCAGAAAATAAATAGATCTCTCTTTCTCTCTCTCTCTCTCTCTCTCTCTCTCTCTCACACACACACACACACACGTGTGTGTGTACACAAAAACACATGTATATGTATATGTGTGTGTGTATACACACAAACACATTTACATGTATGTGTGTGTGTGTGTAGTTTTTGTAATATTCTAGAGTCATTCAGGTTGTTATCATCACTCTTTGTTGTAGCTCAATGCCCTTGTCACTTTTTCAGCAAAAGTGCACTCTATTCTCACTTGTTGTAGATCCAATTCTATTCATTCTTGGTACAAATAAATCAACATCACAAATTTGTTTGCATTCACTATGACTCCATTTCCATTCACCATCCCTCCATTTACCTTTATCATCCTACCATTCACCATGCCTCCATGATTTTCACTTGTTGCAGCTTCTTCATGCTCTAGTTCTTTTGACATATTATCATATGCTATGGATCTCTATGTTCCTTATTTTCTCCATTAATCACAACAAATCTTCAAACCTCCATGAATTTGTTGTGATGAATGCTACAAATCATCAATCTCTTCCATGTGAGGCTCTCATTATTGTTTAATCCTATGGGTAAGTACGAAGGTGTGATTTCTTCTTTGAATTTGCATTATTCATTTAATGTCATATTGTGATTCGACATATTTATGTCCTTCCCTAGTTTCCTCATTTGCATGCTAAGGATGGAAATCCATTTCAATTTGGGTGTACGACTACCATTATGCCATCATCTACTCTACCAATACTATGACTAGTCTTCACTACCCTTTCCCCCAGTATCACCCTACCTTTTGTTATCATTTTATGTCCTATCAACTTTTTTCTTCCCAAATGTGTATAATGTCAACATATTTTTATCGGCCTCGAACCCAATGTTTCCCTATACATTCTTCCTTTAGAAATTCAACAAACCATTGTTTGTTGCAACTTTACAGTGTTGTGATGATCCTTTTTAGTACTTCTACTAACTATAGCTTCTTCTCACATATTTTTCTAAATATAATTAACTCTTTCACTACTAATGACTAGAAAACTTGGTGGTTTAGTCATCCATTATGACCTTGTCACCTTGGAAAAACTATGAAGCAACCATGAGGTGCCTCAACTATTTCAGGATGCAGTTTGGATCACATATTTGGATCATTTGCAAGGATATGACACAACTATGGACCTTGAATTTGAATTTTCTCAAAGCTTTTGGTTGTCTACTTCCATAGTACAAGAACTAAGAATTTGAATCACCAAGGACATTGCGGCTAGAGTTACAAGATTACCCCAGATTGGTGAGATTTGATTTTCATGTAAGGTTATGCTTCCACATGAAATGATTGATTTTACAATGGGTAACGAGACTATTGTGGACAGAGGAACAAGTTAAGAGAATTTATTTACCACACCCATTTTCAAAGGTGGCATATTTTGTTAAAAAATATCTTACTTGTGAAGGTTGTCACAGGTTCTTCTTTAGGTACCATTTCAAGTTATGAACACACCTTTGACATCAAAGTCTTCTCAACACAACTTACTTTTTGTTTAAGTATCTATAACCAAAGGACCATAATATTAGAACCATGAGAAAACCTAGAACTAGCTTATCACACCATGGATTGATCAAGATGTTAGTAATTAATGCTCTCTCCCACTCCAACTAGACCTCAAAAGTATTTTTGTAGAGGCTTTTCAGAGAATCAAAAAAAGAGGAAGAGTATGCAGTTACATAACATGCAATTTTATAGGAGGAAGAGCATATAGTTGCAGAAGAAGAAGAAAAGCATGCAATAGAGTTTATAGTTGTTATTGAAGCCTAGGAATTTATTAAAGTGGATATCATAGTGACCAGGGTTGGGATAGTAGGGTTTTCTTTCATAATTAATGAAGAACCCCCACCTACTCCAATAAACATTTTAGATGACTTGAGAAAAGAGGCAAAGGAAAAAAAATAGTTTCCTTTCTTGAATATCCAAGAAAGAGAAGGATTGGATTCATTGTTGCTACAAAAGTTGTTGAGGTATCTAGGTCAAGAAAATTTATCCCTGCTCCACAAGAATTAGTAACAGAAGGTTATGTTTCTTCTACACAAGAACCAATAGTAGAACATGGAGTGACAAAAAAATTCATGGAAACTATTCAAGAGAAAGATATTATTGTCACCACACAAGAACCAACAATAGAGAGCTCAATAATAAAAAAGGCTTTTTTGTTACTACACAAGAACTAATAGTAGGAAATGAAGCAACAAAATAAATTCTCCTCTAGATTCATATTAAAGAAACCTTTGATCATAAAAGAGATATTGTTGAGAATCTACCTTAACCTTTTCAATATAATCTTCAAATATATTTTTCAACACAAGTTCCAAAAGTAGTGAGAACAACAACTCAGAATAAAATCAACTTCATATCTAATAAGTTACATTTAAATCCTTCCTACAATGCCCTTTTAAAGATTAATCAAAAGTTAAGAAAGGAGAATAAGAGATTGTGACAAAAATTATATCTTACCAAAGGAAAGTTAAGGGAATTCAAGCCTCATGAAGGGATAGATACACTCGTCAAAGCTCTTAAAGTGTGCGCTTGGTCACCTTTTGCTATGCATAAGGTGATCTTTCAAAATATACTATTGTTATGAAAGATGGAGGTGGGGTTATTACTACTAAAAAAATTGTTGAAGATGAATTTATTGCACCTATTAAGAAGGTTCTTAAGGTTGTGATTGACGCTTCTATTCATTAAAGGAAATATGGGTAAAATATGGGCCTCCTAATGAAAATAATAAAATAATAGTAGAGAGAGAGAGAAAGAACTATTTTTCTCTCTCGTATTTTCAACTTAGCTCTTTGTAGGTTCATTCAAATTTCAAGTGGGAACACCCGGTTGGGTGCAGAATTAAATTTTGCATCCAACAAGTAACCATACTACACATTTTTAACAACATCTACATCACAAAAAAACTAAAAAAATACATAAAAAAAGTGTTTGTAGTGAGAGAAAACATGTTTCCTTATGTATTTTCAGTTTTTCATTGCATGAATGTTGTTAAAAGTATGCATATCTGGGTACTCATTGGATTCATAATTATGCTTTAATGGCCTGATTTTGGGTCTCCTCTTGTTCTTATTATTAATTTTATTCGGTGGGATCCCTCTGGAGCAACTTTTTGTCTCTAGCTAGTCATATGGATTTTATCATGTTGGGAGGTCTCTTGTTCAAGTTGGAAGTTGCTCTGGGTAGAATGATAATTATTAATGTATTTTGGGTTTGCAGTTATGTCAATGACAATTTTTGTAATAGGTGAATTTTCAGGATGGGTTGGTTATCACTGCTTATCACTGGCCTTCGTGCTATGTTGATTATGATGTATCAGGAGGACTGAAGTAATATTGGTTGTATGTTTCTCTTTTTGTTGTTAATAAAATCTCTCTTACTTACCAAAAACAAATTCTATTGTCCTAACTTGATTTTTATATGCTTTAGATTAATGTTTTAATATTGGTATTGTTGTTTGTAATATACTATTATAACATGATTTTCCACACCTGATACATCATGCTTTAATGGCCTCTCCCTTTCCCTATGCAAACTCTTTTTACTCCTTTTTCTCACTATGACCCTAATTTTCCAGTGGAGCCCTTTAAAAGACATTTTTATATGTATACGTGGGTCAAAATCCTACAACCCGTGTATACGCATCTTGCTCCATTGTCACCCACATACATCGGGAAATGTGCTAAAAAATAAAAAACATTTCGAGTTTCCCCCCATCAAGTAACGAAAGAATTTCCCCTTGGCCTTCCATATGTCGAGAAACGTCCCATTTCGATCCTTCATTTCCCATTGAGTGGCTATATATTGAGTTGCTATGAAACATTAAAGGAGGATAAATTTGGAGAGCAAAGATACTATAGTGGAATTGTGCCACATTCTTATATACTCAAGTCTGGATCTTTTTTTCCTTGAAGCAACCATTAGTGCTACTTCCCAAGCTTATCTTTATCGAGCTTACCTTTGTATGAAGGATTGAAGTGGTGGAGGCCCGGGTGGAGGGATTTAGTTTCTTGATTTCGACGAGGTTCCAATAGAGTCTGTCATCTTTATCTATGTTCATATTAATAGAAATATCCATTTCTCATCCATTGCATGTGTAATTATAAATATTTTTATCCATGGATGTAATTACTTTGGTTACACTACAACAAAATCCTGTGATTAACGTCTCTTTTAGCTACCTTTTTAGTGTCCACTATCACTTTTAGTGCAATTTTCATCATTTTTTGGAGAAAGTGGACACTTTTCTATGGGATGGCGCTTTTAATGGCATTATTTGCGTCCCTTTTCAAAAGTTGGCACTAGTTTGGACAAAAATTAGCATCCCAATTAGCGTCCCAATTATCGTCCCAATTAGCATCCCAATTAGCATCCCAATTAGAGTCCCAATTAGCATCCTAATTATCATCCCAAGTTAAAAGTTGGCACTAATTTGGATAGATCATAAGCATCCCAATTAGCATCCAATTTTTTGTCCCATGTAACATCCCAATTAGCGTCCCAATTTAAAAGTTGGCTCTATTTTGGACGATAATTAACATCCCAATTAACGTCCCAATATCTAGTCCCAATTAGCATCACAATTAGCGTCCCATTAGCATCCCAATTAACATCCCAATTATTGTCCAAAATAACATCCCATATAACGCCCAAAATAGTCTCCAAAAAAACGTCTGGAATAACACTAGGAATTGCACTAGGTTTAGAGCTAGGAATTTTTTTTAGAAAACATCCGACATAACGTCATATTTATCAATGTCAACGTCAGTGATAAATTTAAGTGTCAATGTTAATTATCATGATTCATGTGATAGTACTTTTGGATCTTGATTTATCATAGTGGCACCTAAATGATCGTAATCATGGCATTTTTGGATATTGGTTAATCCTAATGAGGGGTAAATTACCTTAATGTCACCTAAATTTCTCTAATGGAATTTGAGTGTCCCCAACAACATTTGATAGACCCTAATGGCATATGATTGGCCCTAAAAACATGAATATAATGCATTACGATAAATATGATGGAGTGTATGGATATGATTTGATAAGTATAAGACTATATCATCCATTCCTGTGAGGTAGTATGGTTCCTTGCTCAGTATTATCGCAATTATATTGATGATGAATACGACGTCGACAATGATGTTGATTTATTGTATGATGATGATGGCGATGTGGATGTCAACAATGATTATGCATGTGGTATCAATTTTGGATCCTAATTGATTATAATGGCACCTAAATGTATGTAACTACATCATATCCATTGTCATTCATGCCATTCACATTGTCATTCTCCATGACATTACTAACATTTCCCCATATCCCTTATAATCCTAATAATGAAAAAACTTCCAAGTAGGCACCAAATTAGGTGCACTTAGGAACTAGAATATCATCCCAAATCAATTAAAATTAAATTCTCATTATCATGCTAGGTTGTCTATGTGCAAAATGAGGCATATTCTATCAAGATTGTGATAAAATGGATGCAAATTGAGTATGATTTAGCATCCCAAATCAATTACATTTATATTCTCCTTATGCTATGTTTTCTAGGTGCAAAACTAAGTGCATTTTATCAGGATATTGTTATAGTGGATACAAATTGCGCCCACTTTAACATCCCAAATCAATTACACTTAAATTCTCCTTGTGCTAGTTTTTCTAGGTATAAATATAGGGGAATTATATTGGGATGGTGCTAAAGTGGACACAAATTACATCCATTTAGAATCCCAAATCAAATACATTTAAATTCTCATTGTGCTAGGTTGTCTAGGTGCAAAACTAGGTGCATTATGCATCCACTCTAGCACCAACTATATGGTCAATTTCAAAATACTAACCCAAAAAAGCATTCTTAGTCGATAGGGTTAACAATAACATGGTATTAATAACTTCATTTAATGAACAACTAATGACAATGTCGATAATGATGATGATGATGATGATGATAAAGACTATGATAAGGATGATAATGGTGACATGAATGCTGAATATGATGATAATGACAATGATGACATGAATGATGAATATGCTGATAATTCCAATGATGCCAATGACCTTGATGAATCTTCCAAATTCTTAAAATGTCATCATTTTCATCATCATAATAATTATCTTTGTTGTTTTCGTCTAGTTCATCATCATCATCATAATCATCATAATCTAGGTTGCCATCATCAACAATGACATGAATGGTGAAAATGATGATGACAATGCCATTAATGGTGATGATGATGATGATGATGAAAATGATAACGATGAGGATGATGATGTATTTTTAAGAGAAACATAGTCATGCCAAATGTAAATTTCAAAATAAACATAGCCATACCAATTTTATAACAAAATCATCTGTAAGGCATGTTTCTTTCTCCCTTAATCCCCTCTTAAGATAATTTAATAATGCTTAATCAAAGCATGTTTCTTAATCATGGTTTACAAACTTTTGGGTTGAATTGATAAGGCAATGAAAATAAGCTAAATCCCACTAGGGTAATTTCCCTTAGTCCACTATCACTTCCCTACTTGTGGAATCATAACCCCTCATCTATTCTTCATCCTTCTTCATTTGCAACTATTAGGGGTTATTAAGTAATGCCAAAACTTACATATTTACAATGTATTGGTCATCATAGACCATATGTTTTTAGCTTATAGCCTTTATATAAATATATACATGATTACATTACAGGGTAAAAAATGGGATGTTACATTACCCTTGGGCAAATAATTTACTAAATATGTCAATTATATATACCTATTGCTGTGCAAGTCAAGTTAGTTATCAAGGTTTAGATACTACACTAAACAAACCAATAAGAACACTGCCAAACATCTCTATATATGTCTATAAAATTCAAATATAGTTATTATGTAAACCCTTAGAACAATACCATGCATCTCTATCCATGTACACAAACTTCAACTAGAAGTGGATATTTTTCATGTAAATCCATGTTTAGGCTCTTTGCATCAAGTCGATTTTAGAATTACTTAAAATGTTGGTGAATATAATGTTGATGTTGGTGTTGGATAAAGGCTATTGATTTCTATGTCATCTTGGAATGTCAACCAATCAATGCCGGTGTAAATTAAGAACTTGATAAGCCATGTAAATGTCAACCTTTTTAGTGGTAAATGAAAATTCCCAATAGTTTTCTTGCCTTGGAGAAAAATAGCTTTATGTTGATTGCTAATATAGTTAAAGGAATCATGCCTCAATATAATCCATCATGTACAACTTGGACTAATGAGGGCATCCTCTTATCTCAATAACATGAAATAAAGGGATAATGTATGCATCATCTATCAACCATTGATGGAATCTATCATAGTTTCTACCAAGTAAATATGATTGAAGTATATTGCAGGTAAAGTCACAGCTCAAGAGTAGGAAATTCAACATTGAACACATGATGCATGCTAATATATGGTATAGTCTTATGGAAAAATGCATCATCATCTATTGTTTTGGTAATTACGTGTAAACCATATCAAACAAGCTGCTTAAGATTTTGATCATAATATTTAAACCTTTTATTCTAGTAACACAACCAAATTATGTAGTTCAGCATGTAGTGATGTCTTAAACTTGTCAAATAAACTACTAAATTTATTGTAAAATTTCTTTACCTTATCCTATTCAAAAAAATTGTGACACTATAAAAATAAAAGGTGCCCAAAAAAACAATGTTAAGGAAACTTAAGGTGGATAATTGAGACATATTTGAATCCTAATAAAAAACTTGTAAAATTATCAAAACATGTTGTAATATATTAAATTAAAAATAGTATGTTGGAGAATGTAGTTAAAACATTTATTTAACTATTGTTTTGAGTTAAAAAGTTTGTGGGACTTCCAAGCTTAATATAAGCATGTTGTAAATGGATTTCCAAAATCACTCATTAATCTTTAGTTCCATTATAAACATGAAGCCAATTTAGGCTTGATGTTTAGGGAAGGAGATCCCTTGTGAAAGGGCTTCCCGTCATAAATTTGAAACCCTAAAAGCTTCCCTAACTCTATATACAATTTTCTTCTTTTTTAAGTTTAAATAATATATATAAAGAAGATGAAGTGACTTCCAATAATAGGGACATAACATAATAGTCTAATGCCTTTTACTTACCATTCATTCACCACATCAAAACAAAAGTGGGAGTATATTAAAATTAAATAGCTTTGTATTTTTAAGAGAAAAAGAATGGGTATGGGTATGACAAAATCGCCTTTAAATTATTTGTTAACATTAGTGTGAAATGATTATATATATATTATCATTATCTTTATCTTTATCTTGATTTTATTTTAAGTTACTTAAAGGTTTACTACTAGGATATTACATTAGTTATTATGATTTGTATTTGTGTTTGCTAAGTACCATAAATATAGTTCTATTATCTTAATTTTTGATATAAAATTGTTAGTTTAATACTATTCTAAACTTAGTAATGTCTAATTTTTACTTTAATATTATTGTTGAAGTTGAAATTATTAAATCGCATTGAGTCATAAAAAAGAAAATATTATCTTACGCATTGTTGAACAAATTCTCCTCTTATTAGTGTCATGTATCAAATGACACTTCATGGAAGTGACTACATCACAAGTTTGAGAAAAACATTGTTGAGATAAAAGATATTGGAATGGTCAACCTTCCATACTAAAAAATTGAAAGCATTTATTAGCAATTTTCCTAGTGTTGCCCAAAAGGTTAGGACATAATAAGATTAAGATACAATTGGACTCTAGTGTTAACTTACATAATCAAGAGTTACTTATATGTTTAAAAAGATCAATATTGTGATGTAATGAGCTAATTTAGCCATATTGCACACATATGTTAACCATCTTTTTAAATTTTAATGGTTAGTTTCTTTAATAACAAAATGTAAACAATGCTGAAATGTTTTAATAAATTTTTAAATAATAATTATATTACCTTAATTCAACAGATGTAAACCTTATAAAAAAATTTATAAAAACCCCTATCAACTAGAGTCACCGAGACACAAGACCATATCAATATACTTATGAACAACCATATACAAAGCTTTTTTAATAGCAGAAGAAACATGATATTTCTCTTGTACTCATCTCCCCTCAACTAAAATGTAAATATTTCCCTCTCATTAACTCCAAATTTCAAATTTCGATTGGTAAGGCTCTTTCTCCCTCTTGAGTTTGAATTTGAATTTCGAGAGTTACGTTTTCCCTCATTCTTTTCAAAATTTCAATCTAGAAACTATCTCCCTCTGCCTTCCAAATCTCAAATCTGAAAATCATCGACCCTCCATGAAATCAAATAGTGTGAAACCAGACTTACATGTACATGTCAAACTCATCTCCCATCCAATCGCCCATGCTTTAATGATCGCTGGCTCTTCATTTGCACTCTGTTTTGTAACTTAATATCTGAAATAGAGTATTATATGCAGATTGCAGGTGTTCGTTTTCTTCTCTCGTAGAAGAAGAAGATATAGGTATTAAGGAGAACATTCTTTCCCTATTAGCTTCCTTATGCTAAGAATCTGCATCGTTGTTCCCTCGCGAGAGGAAGGATCTACAAGAAATCACTGACCTCATCACATCCTCCACTATTCATAATGTAAGTATTCACAGATCTCTGTGCTGTAATTTGTCTTTTCCACATTATCATTTTATTGGTCAAGCAATTTTTTGGTAGCTCTTCTATTTTTCAGGTAATACCATCATCCTCTGTAGAAGAAGAAAGGCCTCATTTAGAATTGGTGGTACATACATTCAGTAAACAGAGGAAGGACCGAATCCCCTACTATAGTTAAAGAATTTGGGTACCTTATTTGCTTAAGTATAGATAAGTTGGGACAATGTTGTTTTCAAATCTATGGACTTGGGAATATGTTTATGAGTGTATGAAGATGGGTACTCTTGTGGTTTGAGTTCTGGCTTAAACCTCATTATTTCTCATTACTTTTAAAGGAAGACGCACTGGTTTGGGAAGAGGACTGAATATATATTCTTCTTCAATTTCAAAATGATTTCTACAGGAAATACAGAAGAGGGCGTTTTCCGAGTTGGCTAGTGCCCTAGGGCGGGGCGACTTTCACTTCACATCCATTATTATCCTTTGAGGAGGACGTATTCACCACTAGAAGGGAGCAAGAGTATCAGAATTTGGAGAGGGCACATCATTCAAGTCTCTATTATCTAAGTCATGACCTTGGTTGAAGATCTACACTATTTCAAATATATATGTCGTGCCAAGAGGGCGCATTCAACTATGCCAAAGACAACCATTAAATTACGGTTATATCACTGCTCTTTTGCTTGCAAATCGACTGATAAAGAGAGTTGGGTGCGTTATATTATCCCCACAATTTTTTAACTTATGCAATATCAATCCAAATCGATCCATAAAGGAGGATTGCGCAGTTGAAAGGAGTTGGGAGTCTACAGTCGCCTACAGGTCAGACTATATAAATGAATCATAGTGCAAACTGAGCTTTTAAAACTGTCATAATAGTCCATAATTAACCCTGTTATTTGCTTGATATGTAATCTTTGTTTTGATGATTGAGTTCAATAAAATATTCTTAGGATGCTAATTTTTTTTGTGTAAACTGTTTGATAAAACTTCAAACCCATAAATACATTAAATACATCAGCAGTCATCAATGATTTATATCAGCGGCATATGAAAGTACTCAGTAATCTATGTACAGTAATCATCAAGGTGTTTGATGAATGCATTAAGTCAGAATCCATAAGTAGTGAAAGAAAATTTTAGCCAATATTAAGCAAGGAACATTACAAAAAATGTATTTCAAGGTTAGATATTTATGATTGGTCTAGTTTTTTGGTCTTTTCCTCTCCCTGTTATCTTATGGTAAAATAGACAAATGAGCACATCACAAAGTTCTTTCTAATTGTGTTCAAAGTTCCTGTTGCTCTACTTTTGTTGTGTTAGATTTAATGGTCTCCTCCAAATCATATTTGTTAGATTTATCCACTTGGTATATGTTTCCAGTTAGGAAGTGCAAGGCTATACTTGAGATCCTATTTTTCAGTTGTCTGGAAACTTCAAGCTGGTATACTTCAACCCAAATCTAGAAATGGAGAACTAATAATAATTAAAACCAAACACCTTAGTATACTTGCACTGAGGTTTCAGGTTTGAAGTTAGATGGTGCGCTGAGGTAAGAAATTATCACACTTTCATACTCTTTATCTACATTTCCTAAGTACCAAACCTACAAAATATACTTTTTGCATTTTCCATCAAAGCTGCAACTACAAGGCCTTCCCTATCCAAATGCCGAGTTAAGCTGTCCAGATTAATCTTTCCTAGTCGAGGTTCTACACCCAGCTTGATGAGATTCAAACCAGATTCAGTTAATTTTTTTAGTCCTTTCTGGCCACAAACCATTGCACCTAACTGGACTAAAATTTTAACAGCTACACTTATTGCCTCATGGATTGGGGCTTGAACAAAATCAAAGGATTCAAGATCCTGGATACCCAAAGAAAGAAGATTTAGAAGGGAAATGCCTAGATGAACTTGCAGGATCTTTGAATCTCTATCGGATGCCATATAATTAAACGTTATTTTGTGTAAATACGGAATCATATCCCCAGTTGGGTGCAACTTGCACGACCATATCGTTGAGGAGCTGCACTCTAGCTGATTTGGCCCACCCTCAACACATTAGTACCGGTTTTGGGTTCAAACCTACTCTCTTTTTCCATGCTAGAGTCCACAACAAATCTGAACCCAAGAATGGCTAGACAAGTCTCTACCACATTTGTCGCAAAAATAACTTTCCTTAAACCTGCAGGTGCATCTTCAAATACATGCCTCTATTCTTCCATTGAAATCTTTCCATGCAAAGAAAGTGTCAATGCTGAAGGTTTCTGAATTTGTTCTTGAGCCCATTCTATTTCTACTTGGGAAGTTAAAAAATCAAGAATGGCTCCTTGTTCTTCTCTGGCATGAATTTCAGCAACAACCTTTATCACTTGAGTGACATATGAAGGAACACTCAGTTGGGCATGCTTCACGATAGAGTTTTGTGAAGCTTCTAAATCATCCCTTGCAATGTACTTAGTATCTACAGGAAAATTTCTTTCAGTTACATGGAAAATGCTGCAACCGCCAAAATAATCTGATAATGTATGTGCATTTGTTGTGGCACACATTATGATAAGCCTAATTCCGGTCTCTTGAACAAGCATATTTTAAGCAATGCTAAAGGGTTTGTGCTTAAGCTCCACTCATGTGCTTCATCTACTATGATGCAGCTGATAGCTTCCAACACTGAATCTGACATACATAATTGAAGGAGTACATGGTCGGTCATATAGTTAACCTCCGCTAATGAACGCTCTCTGAGAGTGTATGTAGTGAAACATCTAACAGACTGTATACCTCCATATCATCCTTTGCATTCTTTGATAACTATTTATTGCAAAGACATTGCGGCAACTTTCCTGGGTTGTGTGCATAACAAGGAACCTTTGATGGCAAAGCCCGAGTCTACAAGATACTGCACCAATTGAGTACTCTTTCAGAACCTGTCTCTCCAATCAGTAGCATTACCTGCATTTTGCTGTTGAAAAGAGTCAATCAGACTCAACAACTCTGTCTTTAGTACAGAGTAGATTGGCGCGGGAAATAAAAATGTGATGTAATATGTTTGTTGACAGGTAATCTTTAATATTTTTCCAAGGAATACAGACAGAAGGCACTTTTCCTTAGAGATGAGACAATGCCCTTGCTTCCCTCAAATGTAATTAGAGCTTGTGTATAGAAATCCTTTGTATTTGAATTGTATACAACTACATCACACTTATCTTGAGGAAAAAAGGAAGTAAGCTCCTGTAATATTGCTTCTTTACAACTAGAATTTGTAGGCTGCAGACCAGTAGGAAGTTTAATGATGAAAAAATGCCCAAGACAATCAATTTTCTAAACCCTAATATTCCCCAAAAAATTAGTCCTCATACAGAGAAGAACCGAAAATGAAAGAAACTCCACAATTGCTAAAAGCAATCGGTCTTACAACCAAATTTTCACTAAAGAAATATCTACCAGTTCCTTTATTAAGAGTTAGTAGATATTAAGATCTTAATTAAGATTTAGTAGATGACCATATGCCTTTCAATGCAGTGCATTTAATGATCCTGAATACTAATATTGAAGTTCACCCTGAATGATCTTTATTAAGAGTTAGATCATCTTAATAGCATCCAAAATCCCTCCAACTTCCTCTAAAGAACATGAAATCCCTCCAAATTCCTTTGAGTGTGATAGCTTCCATCGTTAATCCCTCCGCCATCGAGGACTTCAACGAATACGACATCATGTCGCGACGCAGGATTCAATCCCGCGGGAACCATCAACCCAAGGCCTGTTAGATGGTTGGCACTCTACTTAATGATATGACCGAATTATTTACTGATGAATCCACAAAGATATATTCTACAACAGCGCTGATATGTTATGTGTATTAACCCATACAGGGTTCATCAGTTTCCTTCACTTTACTGGTTTGTTTTTTATTGAAAACCATCACTGTAAATCTATTCTTCATGTCATCTTGGGAGCTAGGAATTTTCCCCCTCCACTGCATTTGTATCAAATTATTTCAATGTTGGACGCTTTCAATGTTATTATTTATTTTTTACAACGAATCTACTCAATTTTTAATCTGTTTTCTCAATTTCTCATATACTACTGTTTGCTTAATTGCAAAGTTGACCACTGTTTTTCTGATGAGTACTTCAATTTTTCAAGAGTTTACAACTTTAAACTTGTGGAAATGCCTGGCACTGAAGGCCATGGATTTTGAGCCCAAGTCGATGGATTCAAATCATTCTTGATTATTAAGATCTTTATCAAGAGTTAGTAGATGACCATGTTCCTTTCAATGCAGTACATTTAATTAAACGTTGATTGATTAGATCGGGGAAGGTGGGCCTAGCTCATTCTCCCATAATATTGGGTAAGGAAATATCTACCAGTTCAAAACCTAGCTTCGTACTTCAGTGATGTGTTGAGGCCTGAAAAATCGCAGGCAACAATAGTAAGGGATTCTCCCCAGTCAACGTTCCCAACTAGCCCATGACTGTTTGGTATGGGGAATCCGTTCGGTTTTGCGGTCCGACTACCGTAGTTCAAGTAACAAAAATAAAGGGTTTTACCAGTTGCGGCCCGGTCCATCGTGTATATTTTTGTATTTTTTAACTTTAAGTATGATATGCAAGTGCCTATCTAACATGCAGATTGATAAAGAATACGATGAGCAGTCACAATGTGGTGCGCAGGTCCTTACCTCTCATCTTAACTCTCTCGCATCTAAATCACACACAACAGAAAACAAGACTAACTAAGCTGTCCCTAGGGGGCAAGATTATCAATTAATGAGTAATGTATTATTGCTCATATGTCAAGATAAAATCATAGATAGTTGTTCTTAGAATCAAAACACATAAACATGAATAGAGATATGCACAACAAGATAGCTCGTCATTTGTTAAAACATTCATTACTCATAGTGGAAATTATCATAAAATAAACCAGAGAACATTCATACAAGAACATAGGTTCAGAAAGTTAGAACGATCTCACAGTGAATGAAACACAGCTGAAAATGAAATAGTTCCCCTTCAACATTGTTCATTTTACCACATTTGAACATTCCACATAGCACTTTCTCCAATAGGCAAAATTGTAATTATATTATTGCAAAACGAAATAGTTCCTCTTACAACAAGTTTTTCACAAGTCTCATTGGGAAAAGCCCCTTTTTTCCTCTCATTTTCCTCAATTTATACAAAAACCAGCAAAACCTTTGGGTTTCCCCCCGACTCGTAACTTTTAGGTTCCCCAAACCGTTTTGTCTTTTGTGAGTGGTCATGATTCATACGAATGTTACATTTCAAATCAAGATTAAGATTTACAACACTTTGTAAGAAAGACCGGCCTGGTAACCGACGAACCCCCAAAGCCCGAGACTGTGTTCTTAATGATTATGCTTCGTAATCCGATGGTCCTTTTGATATCTTGTCAGTCTCAGATTTTCGCTTTCTTCTTTATGCTTCAGCTTTTCCTTTCTTTAGCCAATTTCCTTTTTGCAGTAGTAGTCATCAACTGAATCTAGAAAATATCCTAGGTTTGTCTGCAATCAGACGAACAACTCATCATTCATATGGACTACCTTCAATAAACATAAACCAAACTACCAATAAAACCAGCGTTAAAAGTGAAACCTGGTACTGCGTTTTCAATGTGAAAATCTTAACTTGATAAAAACAAAGAACATCTCGCCATTCATGAAACAAGTTACAAGCTCATAACAATGGTGGGAAAACGACCAAGAATCGGGCATATAAAAATCCCCATCGACGAATCGTAACACTTGACATCGGTCAGTTAGTTCACTGGAACACCGCAATGGCAGGTGACCCGTGGTCTAGGGGTTCCGAAGCACAACAACTCGTCGGCGAAAAAAGAAAGTACTAAAACGGGCGTCATACATCGGTGGTCGAAAAGTTATTTAATCGGACGGTTAGTTTGTTGAGGGACTGCAACGGCGGGAATAAAAAAGACACGACCTCCGCCCAAAGTTAGAAATTGCTTCGATAGTGAATAAAACACAAAGAAAAACCATAAGTCTACGGGCTCGGTAAAGACAGGAGCTATGCATTGGAACATTCGTCGTTTAGCTTCCGCAACGACAGCTTTGCAAGGAACTATGGCCTTGATACATTATACTGAAAACTTCTGATAGCGAAGAAAAGGAAATAACCGGTAAATCAAAACTCAAATTCAAAAGGAAGCATCAACAAACAACGACATCCACTCAACAAGCATCCTCAAATATCAAACTTGCAGTAACATTAAGCAATCCTAATCAAACTAAGCAAGACAAAATTTGAAAGGAGGGTCCCAATTTTTTAGAAATTTGGGAGAAAGTTGCCGCTGCAACAATTGGCGACTACCTGGTGAGCCCATATCTCTGAATCAACTCTTCCTTAAGTAACAGACTGTTCAGCAATTAAACTAATATGTTGAATTCTTCTATATGTCTGTATTCCTACAATGGCAAATGTACATACTATAATCATTGATGACAGTCCAATCTGTTAGGAAATGGAAACCCAAAATCTCCAAGTCAGGATAACTCTTTTGAGGCCAAGTAGATGAGTTTCATTTTACCTATGTCTTTGGGCAGCTTCCAGCTTGGACACCACATGAATGTAACATATGGTAAACAGAGATATTCATTTGTTCCTTATTCCCATGCCATTTTGCACTTTTGTGTGCTTGTGGACTTTTTGGTCCTTCTGAGCCCTCCTCATGCCTTTCTTTCTGAATTTTTATTCAGGTTCCTCTATTCATAGTGTCTTTTTGTGTGAGAGATGTATTTAATTTTCAGTTCACTAACGGAGAAGAACTTTAGGCAATTTGGTGTTTTTATATGATTTGGTACCTTGCTTTGATAGATATTGTTTTTTTTTTTAGGAGTTTTGACTCTTATTTGTCTTTAGGATTTCAATTCTTGGCATGGGATCATTTATATATAATATACTATTTACCTTGCTTCCTTTCCGTGGATCTTTTGCTGTTACCCCCTAGGACATTTTAGATGTGAAATGGATGGAGCCTCGAAATAGTATTCTAGACCTTTTGATCCTGAGTTATTTTTCAAGGATTACGCCATACTTCAATGTGTTCATAGCCATTTAGGAAAACTACTTAATAGAATAAATTCCATCAGATTCAAACAATAAGATACAGTCTAATACCCAAAGATCTCAATTAATCCAGAACTATGACGCTTTCCATGCGACCAAAAGTTTGCCTCTTTTATTGAAATCAAAAGAAATCTAAACTAAAAACAAAACCGAAATGAAATAAATAAAAGTGGACAAACAAATCAATTTATTTATGTACAACAAAAATAAAAGCAAAAAATCAAGAAAAATAAGGTTTAAGAACTAAACCATTTACTGGTAAGTTCTCCTCCCACCCCTGTAAATCTTGCAATTTATAGGTTGAGGGGCCAAGTTTTGCTGCAATCTGGAAAGGGCCTACCCATAACTATTGAAACTTTGTGTGCTTTCCCTTCTCATCATGCGGGTGATCCCATGTAAGAACCAAGTCTCCCACTTCAAATTATTTTGTTCCAGCTTTGTGCTTATCAAACCACCTTTTCACTACCTCCTGTTGTTGCTTAAAATGTTCTCTGGCTTTGGATCTAGACTCCTTCGCCTTTAATAGATTATAGATTCTAAGTTGCAGGATTTCGTTATCTGTACCTCTAGATTCTTGGGCTATTATGGAAGAGAGTAACATAATGTTAGGAGGAAGTATAGCTTCTTTTCCATAAACAAGGGTATATGGTGACACACCTAAGGAATTCTTGGGTGTGACCCTATCAGCCAAAAGAGCGTTTGGTAGTGCTAAATGCCAACTTCTATAGTTTTCTATGACAGTCTTTTCAAAATCCTAATCAAATTCTTGTTCGTAGATTTTGCCAAACCATTTCCTTGTGGGTAGTGGTTGGCAGAATAATGCAACTTAATTCCTTTTTCATGAGCAAATGCAGTTAATCTAATGGAAGAAAAATAAGCAACATTATCGAAAACCAGGGAAATTGGAACCCCAAACCTAGTCATAATATGATCCTGCAAGAAATCCATGACCACGTCTTCATTGACTTTACGTAGCAGAATGGCTTCAACCCATCTAGTGAAATAGTCAGTTGTCGTTAAAATATATTTTTGTTGTAAAGAAGAATTTGGTTTCATTTCTCCAATGATATCAATTCCCCATTGCTCAAATGGTTCCGTTATCATAACCGGCTTCAATGGTCCTACTGCTTTGGCTTGTCTTCCCCCACACCTCTGGCAGATATCGCACTTTCTAACATGGGCATGAGCATCCTTGAACAGCGTGGGCCAATAGTACCTGGCTCTAATAATCTTATGGGTGGTCGTATCTCCGAAAAAATGACCTCCAGCAGGCCCATCATGCAACTCAGTTATGACCTTTTTTGCGTCCTCCTCTAAACATCTGAGAAGGACTCCATTGTAATTCTTCCTAAATAAAATTCCATCAATGATCTGATACGCAGCTGATTTAAGGCACAATGCTCTTCTCTACTTGGAATTCCAATGTTCTGGCAACACACCTTCCTGAAGGTAATGAACAAGGTCTCGGTACCAGGAATCTGGAGCTGTGAAAAAAGGACATACATCCATCATATGTAACTCTGCTTCATTTTCCCAATTGTTTTCTTCACTGCTATTACCTTCAGCCATTAGTCTGCACAGTCCTTGCCCTCTAACTATAGATTTTGGCTTGAATTCAAGATTATACTCTTGTAAAGCTGTTACCCAATTGCCTCTTCTTTCTCCCAATTCATTTTGCACGAAAAGAGACCTCACAGCTGGGTGTGGAACTATTGCCTTTGTCCGGTTCTTAAGTATGTAAGGCCTGAATTGTTTTACTGCTTTGAATACTGCATAAGCTTGTTTGTCCACAGCTGGGTAATTTAATTCGGCCCCCTGCAGACCAGTGCTCATAAATGATATGGGGAACTCATCTCCCCCATCTTCCTTCTAAGTAAGCAACGCTGCTAATGAATTGTCAGATGCGAAAGTGTATAGAATAAAATCCTTCTCATAATTTGGACTTTTGAGAGAGGGTGCATGAGCAATAAATGTCTTTATTTTACTAAATGCATTCTTCTCTACGTCAGTCCACTTGAATTGTACACTTTGCTTCACCATTTGCTGCAAAGGCTTAACAATTTGGGTGAAGTCCGGCACAAACCTTCGCACAAAATCTATTGTCCCCACAAATGATTGCATACCTTTTTTGTTATGGGGTAAGGGGATCTGTTCGATAGCTTTGATTCTTTCTGGGTCTATGGAGATTCCCTTCTTAGAAACCATGTGACCCAGTAGCTTTCCTTCTGTAACAGCAAGCACACACTTCTTGAGGTGATCGGTGATGTTTGTGTTGTGTAGAGGTTGTCTCAAATTGGTAGAACTTAAACTATGCATAGATTGATTCTTCATGATAACTAGTGGGCTACTGCAAACTTCATGAGTTTTCTTTGAACCATT